>PNEQ01068795.1:0-86084 GCA_003012365.1 Medauroidea extradentata | reverse complement strand
GAAACGAAATAGCATTTGACTTAATCACTTTTGGCAGTATACCGACGATATGTCAGCTGATATTGTAGAGGAATCTAAGTGGAAAGTGAACTGCAATTTTGCCCCTTTTAAAGACTACATGTAAATTGCACTAATTCGATCTGCCTTGTAGTTTTTGTGTGTCAGAATTGAACGTTCGCACGCAGCTTTTAACGGAATTCGAGGCCAGAACCTCCCAGAATTCAGACCTGAGTAACAAACAACTGCATCACGTAACGTCGAAATAATTCATGAAAATAACATTTATTAAAAAAAAAAAAATATCTGTGTCCTGGGCTCATAGAGGTTGTACAACACCACGTCTCGATAGGTTACTGTAGTGAAACTCCTGTATAGGTTGTTTCTCGCTGCTCGTTCATGCTTTGCGAATCGTCTGCCTTGAGTATTGACCAACTTATTTTTATTCTTAATAATCAGGTTTCTTATAACGAAAAAAATTACATACATATTTTTTTAAATATTTACGTAAGCATCACTCTGACGCGAACAACACCTCAATATCACTACTGGTTAGATAGATATCGTGGGTTGATGGAAAACTAATTTTGTGCTTTTTCACCCTTTTGAGTGTCAAATTTCGAAATATTTTAAATGTACGTCTTAGACATTTATATAAGTATCCAACTGAAGTGTGAATCACATCGCTAGCCCGTTCAGTCGAATCAAAATTGATCATTCATTTAAAAAAACACACACATATCACCCCTGCACAGTATTGAGAAATCTAATTCGAAAAATCTGAAAATCGTTCTATATGTATAATAATGCTCTTATTCATACTAGTTGCCGTGTTAATATTTTAAGTTCCTGCTACTTTGCAGAGAAATAAAATATCAAAGTATAAAAAATGTTCCATTGTATGTCAATGGAATTATCACACTAATACGAAAAAAGAGTATATAACTTTTAATCAGTTGGACAGATTTTCATCAAATACAGCTACGAACCATCCCGATGAAACTAGTTTTAAAAATAAAATAATTGAAATATGTTCATTGGTTTGGGAGCTACGAATGCACAGCCAGACAGATAACAGCCGTCAAACACCTCTCCTTGTTGGTCAGGGTTGAAATGACCATATTCCACCTGGTGGATGTCATCTAGCGTGCAGGCAAGTGTCGGAGAAGAAGCAGAGGGGGAGGGTATAGTTTGACCCAGGTCACCTGGTTATGTATGAAGTGACCCTTGCTACACTTGCACGTAGGAAATTAGCGTAATGGAGCGTCAAGGGAGGAGGTGTAACAAACACCTGATGGCGTCGCTTCTAATGGACGGACGATCCTATTACGAGGGAAAACAGCTCGATAAGACAGGCGTGGGCTGCCGATATCGCTATAACAGCTGTTTACACTCACAACAGCCTCCATGATTGGCTGATCCGCTCGCCCGTCAACAGCTAGACCCATCCAGACAGATTATTACAATCCCTAGCGGATAACATCCCGCATCATCGGCTGTGACCGAGACAAGTTCTCGCCAAGCACATCATCAATATTGCAGCAGTTTATGCAGGTTCGTTGTCATGGAAACCTACTAAACATGTTCCCAGTAATTTCATTTATTAAAAGAAACACTCACTTTAACCTCTGCTTGCATCCATGTGTTTGTCACGAAGGGATTATTGCGCCATTTGGTTTTAGTACCTTTCGTGCACATCGCCAACTCTGCTTCATGGTTATTGACAAAGTATCTTACATTTGACTGCACCAACCAGAGTAAGTTGTGACACCATATGTCTGTGACTGGCCAGTAGAATCCCATGACAAGTGGGAGTTCAAACATCCAATCACAGACCACGAAGCAGAGATGGACATGTATTCATATGACATTGTAACCGAATGATGCAAAATTCTTCTCAGCAAAATCAGAGACGCTAATGATGTGCATAATACAAAGTCGAGAGTTTGCATAGGACTGTATAATCCAGACTGTCATTCATTGGACCAGAGATTTTATCTTCTCACTTTGTAGACCGCGCCAGAGGCAGTCATGGAGGAAGTTATCTGGTTATTACCTCATTCTTGTTATACGCAACATGAACTGTATATTTGACCGAGTGAAGCAAAACCATTATTGCCATACTTGTGCCCGTTACTTTGAGCAAAAATAAATCGTTTATATAATTAACTATCAATAAATAATTTCTCATGACACCTAATACATAAGGACTCTAGCTTCTTGCGAAACGGATTTTGCATCAACTTGCAAGGGCATAGCCAGCATTTCTTTTCAGGGGTGTCCATTTGCACACCTGTACTAGGACGGAGGATCCGGGATTCCTCCCCCGGGAAAATTTTTATTTTAGGGTGCAAATTGGTGCTATTTAAGCAGGATTGGAATCTAAATATTGGATTTAAATTACATCAATTATTGCCCAACATTATAATATTTTTAACGATGAATACGTTTTTTTTAAATTTCGGGGGTGTTTAGACACCCAAAACACCCCCCTGGCTACGCCCCTGCAACTTGTTTATGTGATTTACTTGCAAATATGCTTCATGGGTAGAGATTGGATGCATTAACTGTCGCGCGTCTTAGGAGTTCTATCCGCAAATCACAGTCGTGTGTTGTCTCAATATCTTTGTTCTCATTGGTGCAGTCAAATTAGCGATGCCTCTACACAAAGTCACGTGGCCAATATCGGTGACACACAGCTACAGATGTGAACATACGACATTGAAACAAAGAGGTGCTAAAATAATTTTGAGAAATTGCAAGGTGTTCTACTAATGTATAATGATAAAGATTTTTACGTAATATCTTGTTTAATTGGTTTCTGAGACTCAGTTGTCCTCTCTATTGGTTCTTGCACATTTACTGGCACACCCTCTATATGACCACGAGGACGGAGGATAATATGAAGAGAACACGTGTTGTCGCGGATGTCAGCTAATAAGGAGAAGTGGCAACAACGGCTGCACTTGAAACAACATCCATAACAAGGAAGAGAAGTTGGCGGTAAAACTCTGGCTCTCCAAGTCGCAACATGGCAAGATGTCCCGGCGCCATAACACCTAGAACAGCGTCATATACAGAGGTGAAGTCTCCTCGGTGACAGCACTTTGTGTCTAGACAGCTGTGCCCCTGGAGGAACTTGCTAGGCGTCGGAACTTCGACATTTTATCTCTTACAGCTCTCAGAGACGACACCACACCTATCTACCTCTCTCCGCCAAGAAAACAATATTTGTGTCGGCTCGCGAAACAAAACACTTCAGTACGACCTGCCACGCGCTTCAGATACGTTACAGAGTGTTCGTAGACTTGTATTTTTACTAAATTATTCTAAATATGCACGTTGTGTCAATTTACAAATAGAAGACTCACTTCGGGCCAGTACGGAATGTCATTGTTGAAAGAAACTATCCTCGTTTGTACACTGTTTCTATATCCTCCGACAAAGCTAAGCACTGTCCTTTCAGGCTGTTGTAGTTTAAAATGTACTAACCGTGTGTACATGAAACTGAAATATTTAAGTGAACTGAACTTTTCTACAGACTTTCCCTCAGTAAAACTATATGACCACCGCTGAAAGTCCCACAGTAAAAATGTATCAGCGGGAGTCTTGCACGCTAGTTCAGCTCTTGGCTCGTTGAGACGATGCAGCATTTGATGCGCGGTTCAAGGTTGCCCTTATAGCTGTGAAATTTCTGAGCCTCTAACGTGCAGGTAGGCGGCGCCCTTAATATGAAAACGTAACGACATTCAGTACACGAAATTCTAGGGATGTAAAAAAACAAAAAACCAAAATCGTAATGTTTCACTAACTAATATTAACAAGTAGAATATTCGCTGGGGTATTTTTTTAAATTGTAAGACAATTTTGGTCGACACCGGTCATTACTTGTGTAATTAGAGTATCCTACTATGAATTGGTTATATACCTTCCACAATTCGTGAAGCACTGTGTGTGCTGAAATTCATATAAAATTTTTATTTAAAGTTGATTTATTTCATACGATATTTTATTCAATACTCAAATTAATCATTTTCTCTCTTTCGGTAACGCCCATAACTGGTAACTGGCATTGTACCGTTTTAAGTTCGCAAGTACACCACACGAGGAATGTATTCTGGATTATCTGGCGAGGAACAACCATAATCATGACCGTTTCAAATAATAGTTTAACTGTTGTGACCACAACCCGTGAAAGTTTGTTTACCACACATTGTGTACGAAATGAATATAGCCGCTGACTTTTGACGGTAAGAATTTTTAACCACTTTGCGTCAGTGACGTAATCCACACCTGAAGCTCTGCTTCACATGAGATATTGGATGTATTTAACTCTCAGTGTCTTAGGCTTCGACTCGCTAATCACAGACTTATTGTGTCGTGGTAACATTATTATCATTGCTACATTCAAATAAACCACACCTCCGCGCAGTGATATACTGCAACACTATTTTATCTACTTTTTAGGAACTTCGCTCAGATAATATTTAATCAGAGTAATTAAACTTATCTAAAGCATTTAGTTTGTATAACAAAACGTAATGGACGTAAAAATTTCTTAAAAACACTACCCTAATAAATACGTCAATCTTTAATGCTTAGTGACAAAAATTTTATTTAAAAACTTAACACATCATAAACAAATAGTCAGTCATTCTTATTCTTTGAACCGTAACATTTCGTAAGAAATCTGACAAAGAACAATTTCGTTTAAATGAGGTATTTTTTTTTTAAAGTTATTAACTTGGAATTAATTAGTAAAATTTCAACATTGCTCTGCTATTGAAGCCCGTAGCGACAAGCTAGATACACAAAGCTCTAAAGCGCTGACGAAAAACTCTTCTCTTTCATCTCGTGGTTGCAAGAGAATAATTTTATTGAGAATGCTTTTTTTAGATTCATGTGCTTTGGGTAAATAATGTTAGAGTACAGATACAGTGAGAAATATAAAACGCGTTTGTATTCCAGTCTGTCCTAAAACATACTCACGAAATTCTCCGGTCCGTACTCAAACAATCATTGCGATCGGTAAAGGTGTAAGTTTTCAGCGCGCATCAAATGTCTGCATTCCCTCCTTAAATTATATTGTTAAGAGCCGCATACAGTTTTACATGAACTTGCCGCAAAGTTATTAGAGAAAGCTTTTATAAGAAGTAGTATACTACATAATGTATGTTCCATATCTTTACCTACGAAGAGAAAACACATTTAAAACTATGATTCTCTGTTTTAGTTTTCTAGATATCATTCTGAGAAACATGGAAGCTCAAAATAGCAAAAAACTACTTATTCAGGCTGTTGTCCCTAAAAATTATCAGCCGTAAACGTGAAACAAACAATAGAAGATAAGCGTTCACTGGACTTGACAATTCACTTAACGTAAATACAATCGAAGGATCATAATCGCATAGGAACAAGCATAAAGGCGACATTGTTGCCGATACACACGCCAGTCTAGACTTTATTGGCCTTCTGTTTCCGTGGCTCAAACCCGGCAAATAGCGTCTGCTGTGTAGAGTTCTTAACCCGGTGTTTACGTGCAGATGCGAGATAATCTGGGTTTACTACAAGTGTGTGAGTGTAAGATGGAGAGAAGTAGATACTCGAGGATTGACTGAATGATTCATGTGAAGGTAGAGTATTTCAGCGTGATTGCTGTGTGTTTGTTTTGTTGTGCCCTGGGCGAGGAAAAAGTCGAGGAAGGATGAGGGGTGGAATGCAGGTGGGGAGATATCCTCAGTACCTGGACCAGAGAGTCTGTAAGGGCGAGTGTATCAGTAATGTGGTTCCCGTGTTCCCTGAGGCTTACCTCCACCCCCCCCTCCCTGCCAGAGGAGGGTGGTTCACCCCTCTTTGTCTGCCCGCGTCACTGCTGGGGGTTGTTTGCCCCTGCACGCTCCATTACCCGCCACACACATATTTCTCCGCTACCAACACAACCTGTGAGACTTCGTGAAACATCCCCTATCCTGTTGGCCTTTCCTACTTTTTATATCTGCCAGCGCTTATTTTCAAATCCCTTATTTCCGCTAGCACTCAATAAATGTGAAGCAATTTTAAACCAATCTTTTTTTTTCCTGTTAAAAAAGAGTGTTAGAGCGCTATTAAAGAACATATTGTACAGAAATTGACGCTCAGCATGTTTAATTAAGGCCATGATCTTTCATTTATTTCAAACAATTGCCAATAACTCAAAAATTTTTTAACCAATTGCTTTGAAAAAAAAAAATGAGACTGTGTACAGTTGTACGATATACAATTTTGCCAGAGCGCTTTTGAAATAATGTACCGTTTGCTAGCAAAAAATTATTTTGCTTCATTTTGGCTTATCTTCACAACGAAATACGTGATATTGCAGGGGCAAAAATAAAAAATCTGTTAGGTGTTAAAACTGCCAGAATGAATTTTTGATATATGTATTAAATTGCATTAATTTTTTTTCGAAACCATTGCAGAGCTAAAGAGGGAGGCCTTAAATCTAGAGTATTTGGAATTCGATAGTAAAACTTCATTCATAAAAACTCTTGTCAACAATGTCAGCGAAAACTGTGCTAGTGTTGTTTTTATGTTTAATTATTTCTCGCTCTGAAATGTTCTGTCCCTGACTACGACGCCAGAGATTATGTTAGAGAGACGCGCATCTTATACAAAGCGTATGCCCTCAAGATTCGCAAATATGCTACATAGGATTACCATCTTTTTTTTATTTCTTATGTTGACTTCTAAAAGCGTGAATATTTCAATGTCATTTTAAAATTAAGTCTATGATTAGTGATATAGATTGGTTTTCGATTTAACCATATTTCCGACGCTAAACTACATATTCACTCTTGAAAGCAAAACATGAACCTAAGTATATTCTGTTAGTAGTAATCGGATTTATAAAACAGAAAGTTATGTAACGTATAGACTAAGAAATTTAGCTCATTTTATAAATAGTCTTCGACCTAGTTGCTTGTATTTGCGTAGGTACTATTTTGCTGAAAATGTTGCAAAGTATCGCAGTGCTCGATAATATCCTCATGTAGCTTGTAAATAAAGACGAGTGCCCGTGCCTTTCACTCTGAAACCGCGACCTTACCAACATCAGCAGTGGAGACAGACGAAACAGTAAACAGTGTATTTTTTTTTTTTTTTTGTTTTATACTTTCCTGCTCTTACAACGATTAACTGAAGATGAGCTTTCAGAGCCAGAGACACTTATTTTTGGTGGAAAGAATTTTACAGAATATTGTTTCAATACCTCACGTGCATACATATAGCTGTGCTTCATGGTTATTGGCAGAGTGTCATTGAGCAGTACCAGTGACAATAAAGTTACTGCGACACAATACGTCTGTGATATGCGGGTAGAAGTTTAAGGCCGGTATTCCTAAACAATAAGTTAGGGTCTACATAAGCACTGCCATCTGAGGTGCAAGAAAAGCAACGACAGAGACCTTACTCGCTGAGCGTATTCCTAGACGTGTTTGCGCCGTGTCCCGAGATGGTGTCAGGTAAGTCGCGGCTTATTATTCACCGCCCCGCGCTAGGCTACAAACAATTGAAGGCGACGATGAGCGCTGCTGATTTACCATCACTATAACAAGGACACGTTTAACTTTGTACTTTTGAAACGTATTATTTAGCATTCGAATTTGTTTACAAAATAATTACAGTAACAGAGAGATAAAAATCACGGGTTATAACGGTCACAATTAAAATATTCAATAACTGTTTCTTGTTAAAAGTTAAAACAGTAGGTACAGTAGCCACGCGATCGCAGTGTTTCCGTTCATATTTTTCTGCTGATTATGACCTGAAATGTTATATTAGCATATTATTCGGACACGTGGAATCACATTCAAAACATAAGTCGCAATCACTGTTAAAATATAATATATTATTACGCCGCAACTAAATACTAAAAACTAAGGTATTGTCACGGTAACAGTGGCACATAAATTAGGCCTCTCATCGCCTCTATACACAACGCATTAAACAGACAAGTTTTTTTTCTTTTGTCATAGGCTATTACTTGATCACACTTTAAGCAATAGCTCTGTCATTTCATTGAACACATCTCTCCAGCAAAGTGAAATTTATGCTTCAGTCGAAACTTGTCATCACAATTACGTATTCGCTGGCCAATCAAGAAAAAGAGGTTTCATTTGTCATAGTCGCAAGCACATTGCTCATTGTTGTTTATAAACATCAAGTTTTAAACATAACGATATCCTAAATTATTTTTTTATAGAAAAAGATCAATTATTCTTTCTCTAATTTTATTTGTTATTTACTCTTTAATACATGCAAATATAAATTGTTTGCTAATATGTAACTAACGTTTGTTGCGAGGTCATGTAATTAGGTCTATGCATTCAAAACAACTTACCAACAAGTTCAAAATAATTTGGTGTGATTCATTTTACGATGTGTATAAAATTGTGAAATTCTGTAGTCTTATTAAATAAAATATATGCATGTACACTGAAACAATACTTTGTAGGCCTACTTCGTTAAAACAAGTAAAATAACTTTTAACCTCTTATTTGGCAGTTACGAAATGTGATGCGGCGCAATCATTTTCTGTAGTCTTAGCGTTTTCCGGTAAGGTTATATACAAAATGACTTATGCCAATGCTTAGAGATTACTTGCATAAACAACTATATGTTCATTTTATCAATACTGACGATGCGACAAGTTAACTGAGACTCCCGTTTTTTGGGCGCCTTAGTCAATGCTGTGTCGCAACAATTTTGACGCGTCCTAATTCATCGGTGGTCACATTTTATCGTTTGACGTCTTACCAACGTCACGTTCGAGCTAAGACGGGCAAAAAACAGATCCACGATCGACCTTTTGTTCTAACTGTAGGGTTTCATGTAACTCGGTGACATTTACTCGCAATGTCGTGCGAAAACAAAACCCGTTCAGTTCTAGATGTTTTAAGAAACCGAAACTATGACACTTAAAAATCTAATTGAGTGGTGAAAAGACGAATATTATTTTTAATACGTGTAGTAGTAAAGTTTAATTTATCGATTATATCGTTATATTCGAGAATTTCAAAGCAAAAACACGGTATCATTAGAGATGATGGTTTATCGCGGGAAAACTTGACTATTTGCTAGACTTCAACATACGCTCAGCTTATGAAAAGATAGTTGGCTTTCGCTTGTACGTGGAGCTATTGCCCCAATTTGACTAAGCCAATAAGAATCCTGCTATTGTAATATTTGATGCCTGTTATTGGTCTGCAGACAGCTACGTTGTGTCAGTGGTTTCAAGGCTATGTTGGTGCAAAAAATTTTCGCGATATACCATCATCTCTAGGTATCATATATAGTAAGTTAGCGCCCAACTGAGTTATTATTTCAGGAAAGCACTCTTTCGCGGAAGAGGCTAATGTCTCGGTTTATTTGCAAAGTAACCGCTGCACAGTTCTGCCAACTGCACTGGCTTGCAAATGAAAATTTCTCTGGATGAAACAGAACTTTATCGTCCACGGGGAAACATATAAACTCAGTTTCTGGGGCTGGTGTTTGTCAACCTTGCCGTAAAGTTTGTATTTATGAGGCACTTTCTGAGCTCGTTCCTGTAATAACAATAAAATGTTCCCGCACGTTATCACTTTGCCGACCAGTTTCCCTACAATTCTCGCGGGATTATCCTCTTTCTGCACTGACGCAAACAAAAAAAGTTGCAAACATTAAATTAATTCAAATGCCTTGTCTACTCCAAACACGCAAAGGAAAACTGTGTTCTGACATGCGTAGAGTTGCTGATTTTTGTGAAAAAGAATTTTGCACTAACTTGTGTGGTCTTACGTGCATACATGTATCTTCGCTTCATGTTAATTGGCAGTATGTCTTTGAGCAGAGATGTCGCTCGTTTGACTGTACCAATGAGAATAATGTTACTGCGTCACAATACGTCTGTAATTTGCGGCTGAGAGTTAAATACATCCAATCACTGGCCATGGTAATGTATACGTTAGTCTTTGAAACAGAATGGCGTAGAATAGTTTTTGCACGAAATCTACGACTCTATTCGTGCAGAGAACGTTCTACGTTCCTTCTAAATGAATGTTCGATGAAAGGTGTGGAACGAAACATGAGAAGAGCTCATAAGTGTAACATATGGCTGATAAGAAACATTGTGTAAGAAACCTCCCTGGTGTAACTGTCACTTGTGTAGTTTGTAGTATATAGCGTGCTCGTCTTCTAATGTCTCAGCAGCTGGGAGGATCAACAACTTCTGGTCGAGCGTCAACAGACTTGAGCGCTGGGAAGTCTTGCGTGTACGTATAGCAGCTGTGGAATAACTATCATGTCGATATTCAGACTCCAGGTTTATCCGCCGCGATTATCTACACCACTTTACAAACATGGGCAGCAACTATCTCAGTAATATCTTCAGCAATAAACAAACGAGCCTGCACAACCATCACAATGGCAATGAGTAACTATAGGCGGTTCGGTATAAAGTCAGCACTAAACGAAGCGCTGCTATAGTTCTATTTTCAGCCAATTAGTACATTTCCGAGCGTAATGGCTAACGACGGTAAATGTCTAACCTATCTGGACACGTCACTTTATGTTTGCGCGTGTCAGATAAATTGTGCAGTTGATAGGAACCTATGTAGTTTGATAAAAAAATGTTCACTGATTATATAAAATCGAAATATGGCTATTTCAGTGGATTTTAATTCAGCATAGTTGTATTTAAATATAAAATACGTGGAGCTACATTCTGCAATCCCCTACCAACATACAAGGAGTAAAGTTACTATTGTTAATATTAAATTATATGCAGTCCAAACAACCATTGATTTTCTTTTTCAAAGGTCAAATCTTTAGTGTTTACTTTCTCCCGCATGTCATATAAGCCACTAAGCCTTGTCCCACTACAACAAGGGTATATGTAGTATTCTATCTCGGGAGTCACGTTCAGGGTTGGCCTGCCAACTTCGACCACATCCAACTATCCAGTGATATGGAAGCCTCCCTATGTTAGAGCTTGCGGGAGCTAACCCATCTTGCCTATGAGCCCTACTCTTATATTATGGATACCTCTCTCCATATGAGGCAATATTTATGTTGGCTGGATTGACTGTGCTGCCACTCTGGCTTGCCTCCTTTACATTGAACAATTACCCAAGTACATTACGATATTTACACTGTAAAAACATCTAAGTACAATTATACATAGCACTACTAAAGCAAACAAAAATAAAATAATACGGAATACAACAAGTGGTTGGTTTCAAACTTCCGATATAACTATCGTTATAATGCATTACGTACGGTAACATACAAATATGTATAAATGATTTATTGTTTTCTTATTTTTATTGATCAGACAATTTCACATTATTTGGAAACGGTATTTCCTTCCTTGTAAAACAGTTTTCTATTTATCTAGCATGTAATTTTCCCAAATCGTTAAAGTGTATTTCCTGTAATTTCTTCTGCAAATTTTCTTCACGTGTGTAAAATATGCTTCCTTCAAATGTAAATATAATGCACTTAAATATTAAAGAGCAATTTAACGTAAAAAAAATGTTTTAGAAATCAGGTAATTAAATCAATTGTTGCACGTGCAAGCCGTGGCTCCTATTTAACAGTCAACGCTAAGGCAGTTGATCGAAACTTTCTCTTTGTCAGCATATCGTTGATTCAGATCTTCGTTGAAGCGCATATTTGAACAAAATATCTGACTCTAGCATCAGCATGAGAATTAGAATCAAACGCGGAGAAACTTATATCTCAGCTGCACGACACAAAGAGAGTGGAAAGAAGTGCTACCATGAAAACTGCTCAACTACACTCTGATATACATAGATTTACAGAGAATTCAAACATTCGTTTTATTATGACCACACCAAAATATTTATCCCGTATACAAAATTTTAATGATGTATATCAATAGAATATTGCGTTGGTTTCACAGTACATCGGCAAACTTCTTTGTGATTTAAAACGTGCTAGAATTATTATAAATAAAATTCCCTTTTCAAAGCAAAGATAACATTTATCTTTACTAATGATAAGAAATAACTTATCCTTGCAGAAGTAAAACCCATGTTTTTCAGGGATTTATGAAGTTTCACTGGGTGAGCCTAGGAAGAACAACATTTAGTCTTGAGTCGTTTAAAATGTGACCCCAGTGGCGTTCACTCGCAACCGGAAATTGAATCACTCTTCAACTAATTGATCAACAGTCGTGTGCGTGTGTGCGTGTGTGCGTGTGTGTGTGCGCGCGCGCGTGTGTGAATGTGTAAAGAGGGATAGGGAAATATTGAATATTATGAGATATTGTGATTATCTCGTGAGGAATATATTTATTATATTAATTTATGGAATACAGCTTGAATAGGTCAATTCTTATTTTTAGTCTGGCATTAATTTATTATTAACAAAATTGCGTAGCCTATAAAGTTGCCAGTTCCTGCAGGCAAAAGCCGCTAGCTCTCGTCATGTTGGTGTCAGAAGATGACGTGATCAGACCATAGCATAATGTATTATCACACTGATTGTATTGTATAATAACACCACAACAAAGCTCAGATATGCAGAACATAGCTCATGAGATGAGTTTCGTCCAATCTTAACGTCTCATGTGTAATGTCGTCCTCGTCTCAGTAATTATTATGTAAGATCACCGCTTCGGGGTTTTAACGTGTCAAACAATGGGACAATTTTGCAGGCACAGGCACTTATTTTTGGTTAAAAGAATTTGGCAGCAACTTATTTCAATGCCTCGCGTGCACATCTGTAACTTTGCTTCGTGGTTATTGGCAGCATTTATTTGTACAGTCGCTCGCCAATCAGAACAAGGTTACTACAACAGCACTCACATGTGATATGCAAGTAGAAGCTCAAGATATGAGAGTTAAAATGCAATCACTGAACATAAACCAGAGCTACAGATGTGTGCATAGGTCATTGCAACAAGTTGCTGTAAAATTATTTCTCCGCACAATTAAGTTTCAGTAACCTTTTTCAAACTGATCGTGTTCTAAATGTAATTCTTTAAGGAATATTATAACAGAAAGGTTTCAGGCAACATATATTCGCTCATATTTATTTGCTAATTATAAACTTTTAAACAATATTTTAGATACAAACAATTTTAAAAAAAAATTTAACGAAGTTCTCAACTGACAGTAATCTTCTAGAAATTTGAGATAGCAAAAAATAAATATTATAGACTTATATAAAACATTTTTCATCAAAAAGTAAGCATTTAATCACTTATTCCTGAGCCGGCGCCTGTTGCGTTTATTTACTTTGTATCTGACATTATTGATTTATTCAATGCAAAGATATATGCTAAAGCAAGGGAGGAAGGAAGTAAAGGAGCTGCAGCTCCTCCCTCCAGAAAATTATTCCTAGGTTTTTTTTTTTTTTTTTGCTTAAGGAAGTTAATTATGAAATGTAATCGCAAACGTTAATACAACGATAAAAATGTTTATCGAAAGAAATTACATCTTTAAAAATATTACCATTTCGACGTGCTGTATGTTCTTTGCTAAGGTTTATAAAGTTATTCAATCAAACCATTTTGCTCTTAAAAAGCCAAATATTTCCTGGGAAGGGTTCTCAGATCATTAGCTTTTAACTCTACGTGTAAGCGAAATAGTTTTACATAGAAACATTGTTACAATATTGGTTAATGGGAGTAGGTTGCATCATACTGTTTAGGGGGTAGGCACCCCTGTGTTAATTATCTCTTCATTCTTCTGTTAATTCAATTTATTTGTTGCTACAAGTTGTAATTTATTTGTATTAGTATGAAAAATAAATCTATTGTTATTTACAAAATTTAAAATATATTTTAGTTATTCATACATATTAGTCGATATTTGGAAAATAATTTTATGCAACGCCCTGCTAATAGTTTAACTAACATTCGTTAAGTTTACTATCACCCCTCCACACAAAATAGCCGTGAGTACGTACATAATTCATTGTGTGATATATTGTGCGTGTTTTTATTTTATTACACGCGTAATTAAATACGTAACATATTTGGGCGAGTTTTCTGACTACAACTAACATTTTACTAGGTCTCTCTTTTATTTTGTTTTATCTCGCCAGGTTTTCCGCTACAAAATAGTGTAGTATGTAGCCCTGGATGGATCTAGCACTAGGTCCTAGAGGAGGGAGCATGTCTTTAAAAGTAGATATCACAGCCCGAGCCAAAAATGGGGTTCCGGGGCCCTCCTCTCCAAAAATTTGGATTTTTAGGTGCACATGGTGCTATTTAAGGACATTCAGAACCACAAAATTGAATATACCGGTTGAAGAAATGGTATTATTTTTAATGCTTTAAAAGTAAACACCTGTGCTGATATGCAAAATATTAGGTACATTTTAAGCTGCTTTTGCGTGGCTTATGTTGGCTGTTGAAACACATACATTGATTTTATTGACTAACGAACTGTATCGCTCAAAACACACTGGAATATAGAAACAAGGAAGTTTTATTTAATATTACGGAAACAATTACTTTATGACCTACTCAAATCTATGTCATAAATCACTATTTCATATATTATTCCAACAAAAAATCGAGTAGCCATGAATGCGTTGTTAATATTGTGTTGTCATTTATGAAGCTTTGCGAGAAGTATGAGTCACATTTCTCTATATTTTACTTGTCATTTATTTTTTGTTTAATGTTTTGTATCGGTCTCGGGAAAAAGGGGGAGGGGCATAGTCCATAGGTGCGGTGTTACTCGGAGTTATGAGTGGACTTGTGACGGTCTTTCAGGAAGGCTCGCAGACATGGACCGCTAGTAATAGCCAGGCAGGCAGGCCACAAGTGCTGGAGGTTATCGACTCGACCCCCTCACTGTAGGGGTAGCAGGGTAGGGGGTGAGGTGTACATGTGACCTGGAGCACGGCAGAGTTAGCACCTTGTTTGTCACGTGGTATATTGCCTATCCTTCTAGCTTCCCGTTCTTACTGCGACAACTTTACTTCTACTGTATCATCATATCACCCTCTGTGTACTGGCCACTCTGCCATCTTTATCCTTCTGTCAAAACTTATTGATACTGCAGTCAAAATATATTATAATTTGCTATTGCGTACGTAGTTAGTTGTAATTAACAGTTCTGACTACTTAACTCGTAGCCAAGTAGTTTCAAATACATTTTAAATTATTATATTTTTAAAATAACTGTTTCAACAAAAAAAATATATTTTTTTAATTATTTAAATAACTGTTATTGAAACAGATTTTCGATTAAAATGTATACCATTATAACACATTGTTTATGAAATGTAGATGTTACTGTTACACACACACAAACACACACACACACACACACATATATATATATATAATAAACCTTAAAAAATAACGAAATTTCTTATTGAGTAATTATTTTTTGCTTATTTGGATTTTTTCTATGAAAATAAAATGCTTGTTTAATCGTACGTGGTTATATACTACATATAATTTCAATTTTTTTAATGTAATGTTTATTTTTGATGACGAAAGAAAATTTTAATTAAAATCAATATTGTTCGATTCTTCGAAACATTATATTTTAAATAGAAGTTGATATAGTGTTATGTTGTTTACTAGGGAAGTAACTTCTTTGTTTAAACCTTAATAATCTAGCGGTATTGTACAGTATTCAGATAGCTACGTAATTTTACGTAGAATTTATTTGATTTCAACAACAGTATTGTAAAAAATTCCGTTTAGACATAGTTTCAATAAGGTTTATTTTCCATGTGAACTTGGTACGTACATTCTTCCTACAGTGAGCATAGGAAGGTTAGTGTACGCTGTGCAGAGGGTCAAGAAATAAACAGATAAAGTAAAACAATTCGGTTTCCATATATGACGGCTGTTTAAAAATGACTTTTAAGAATCTTTACGTGTCGCGACAGATTACATTATACACATCGTTTCGTGTATGTATTCTTTGCAGACAGAAAATGGATCAATTAGACAAATTCAAAATCTTTTTCAAGATATTTAATCTCATGCATAGAAGAAATATCGTGGAGGTATCAGCAGTGTTGTGTCATTCACGCCAACCTTCAGACCTCCGAAATTCTGCAACCTCCATCCTAACTACTGTGGCCATCCAAGGAGGGGAACAAATACATTCATGTTTCTATCTTCTTTGGATTTCTTTACCAAAGTGCAGGTTGGAGATTTCAGTAACTAATTTAAAACACAGCTTGCAGATGTTCGCAGGCCGAGAGGTTGGCTTGAAAGACACAACAATGTTGATACCTTCATCAAGTACAGCCAAACAAAACACACAGAAATTTCATGATAGTGTTTAAATAAACGTAATTCTTTTATTTTAATCTTCGGGACAGAAAATATAACGTCATGTCTATCATCACAGTTGAAAAGTAGACGACAAGGGATTGGACACTTAGCCCTCCCAGCTTGTAGCTTGTTCTCATTATTTCAAGCCATGTTTTGTAGAACTAGGATTAGAGGCACTGCTTTATCGCGGAAACGTTGAATGTTCTCTATGCTTCAATACAATATGATCATATCTACAGTGCTTGTTTCAATAATGTCGTGTTCATGTCTGACTGAGCCCATGATAACTCTGTTGTTCCGCTACTGAATAGTTGTTATTCGTCTGTAATCAACTACAAAAACAACAGCTGCTACACTCTTCTGCAAAATACTGTGGCCGGGAAGATTCTGGTAAACTTCCACCATCTCTAACTATGAGCCAAGTTTTCATCTTACTTCAATGTACTGTACGTATGTTTAAGACGAGGTTACAATTGATCGATACCTACAAAAAGGAAACTAAATAAATAACTCCGACAATGAATTTAAAAAAAATGCCTTTTAAACTAAAGAGGTTTATGAGGAAGAAGCGAAAATAAAAGCGTAAGTTTGCAGACAGTTTTGAAAAGCCTCAGTTTCAGGCCGACGTTGGCTTCAGCGCACCGCTAACTGAATATTCCCTTGAAACTAGAGTCTATTGTACGCAGCCGATGTCAGAGCGGGAAGTTGAAGAGATGCTGGCGAACTTTGAAAGGAAACAAAATTCCGGACGAAGTAGCAGGCGGCTCATTAGCGGGTCTGAGACTCGTACAGAGATGCGGGAGGGGGGGGAGGGTGGTGATCAGGGTTGTTAATACATGATCAAGTAGCTGTTGTTCGCGAGGAATACAGGAGAAGTTGGTCCAAGGGCGCGTGTATTGTCGGCAGAAGAGCTACTCCACGCTCTTGAGGTTGAGTGAGAAGCAGCCTAGTGCTCTTTACCTGGCCCAACATTTCCTACCTCCTCCGAGACAAGCCACAGAACAGCCGTGCATACAGAACACTAACTTAACACTAGAATATCACCAGCTGCTGCTCTTGTAGGCCTACCGTAAACCGGGGTTACTTTGACATTTTTCGGGGCTACTTTGACTATTCAAAATATTAGTTTTTTGGTTATCTGGTAAATAAACAGATAACCTGAGCCGAGTATTTTAAATAATTCCTTTTATCCTTATAGCTAATGTTTGAAACTTTCGACACTAAACAATATAAAAACCAAAATTTTGAGTTGTCAAAGTTACCCCGCAATGTTTTACGGTACTGTAAGTCATGTTGTCAGAGCAAAGAAAATCATTTATTTTAGGTAGTTTAACTTGCAATAAAGATATCTTGGCGTGCACGCACACGCACGCTATGTATAATATATAAAGTTTTCAGCCGGGAAGGGGGGGGGGGTTGGTTGGAATCTCAGGGGTACCACCTGTGGTGAGACTCGAGGCTGATATGGTTCTTCTACATTGTCTTCTACAGTACGGTGTTGATGGTGGTGGATGTTGATGGCGGGGTTGTTAAAATGCAACACCCTGTCCTGAACTTCGGTTGTTAATCGGCAGGAACAGAAAAATGTCGCTAATCAATGACCTCCATGTTAGAATGTACTGTCCTGTGTATACTCAAGCCCCAACTATTTAACTACTGGCAGCTACTCAGTGGAACAGCAGACCATGAACTTATAAACGGGGCTTGAGTGTGCATAGGACAATGGATTCCAGCATGCAGGTCACTGAATTAGCGACATCTTCCTGTCCATAGCAATTGGTAGAGCCGTGCACTTTCCGCGAAAAGAATTTTTCCCGATTTTGTTTCAGTGCCTTACGTGCACATCTGCAGTTTTGATTCACAGTTTGTAATAGGATGTCTTAACTCTCACATGTTCTGGGGTTGTATCCGCAGGGTGTGTGCGTAAGACACTGAAACACGTTGGTGTAGAAATATTTTCGCGGAAATGTCCTGTCTCTAGGCATAGTTCAGCTGTTTACAATCGAACCACAGCGTGCCAGAGTTACCATTGCCTCGGTGTAATAGAGACTCAACAAAACGACAGAAAAACTACGGAAATAAATTAAGTGCATTGCAGACAATGTTTCCCGCTATAAATCACCAGCATTTTCAATCACAGAAGTATACAGATACATGCGGCTGAAGTCAAGCTTGATGACTAAATATAACAGAAAATTACAGGTTATGTATTCTTACAGCATTATTTACAAATGAAGATAAGTGTACTGTGGGATTAAGTTCAGATGTTTTGACTGCGGTCTTAAACACAGCATTCTGGTTCTGGCTAGTAATTGAACTGTTTCCTAGGTATACAGCAAGTTACAGGTTAGCAACAAAGCTGTGACACTCGGTGTATTTATTTTGTTTCTGTCTCGGGTCTTACACAATCATATATAGCTAGAGGTGATGGTTAGAGATTATCGTATATCGCGAAAATTTTTTCCGCCAACATAGCCTTGAAAACACTGACACAACGAAGCTGTTCGCAGACCAATAATATGTATTGAATATTACAATTGCGGGATTTCTATCGGCTCAGTCAAATATAGCGACAGATTACAAGCGAAAGCAAGTCATATTTTCATAAGCTGAACGTACGTTGAAGCCTAGCAAATAGTTAATTTTTCCCGGAAAAACCATCATTTCTAATGATGGCATATCGTGAAAAAATGTTCTGCGAACAAACCTTTGAAGACACTGTCGTTTCTTGCAACATGTATCCTATGAATGTTATGTCTGAGAACATAGTTGTCTGCAGACCAATAATAGGCATCAAATATTACACAAACAAGATTCTTATTGGCTCTGTTAAATAAGGTCCTTGCACAGTAAAAGCCAGTAGTCTTTTCATAAGTTGAACGTACGCTAAAACCCAGCAAATAGTCAAGTTTTCCCGCGATAAACCATTATATATATATATACAGCCATTTAATTGACTGAAATAAATTAAATATCAAAACAAACTAGTGAGAGTAAATAATATCATAACATCACAGTATTAAGCCATCGCTCTTTAGTTTTGCAGTTGTTTCGTAAATATTTGTTAACGTACATTAATTCATGCATCAAAAATTCATTCTTACAGTTTTAAAACTTATATCATCGTTCGTATCTGAATGTTTGTGTTGCAATAAACCAAACATATTTTTTTAAATTTTGTCCCTGAAATATCACATCTATTGTTGTCAAAATAATCCAAAATGAAGTAAAATAATTTTTTCTAGCAAACTGTACATTATTATAAATAACGCTCTGGAAAAATTGTTTATCGTATGACTGTACACAGTCTAAATTTTTTTTTTAAAGAATTTGGTTAAAAAATATTCGAGGTATTTGCAATTGTTTGAAATAAATTAAAAATTAAGGCCTTAAATTGATGGCAGAAGATTCCGGTTCCCGTAATACACTTGCTTGAGAGCCTACATTTTCTGAAATTTGACACACACTGCAGAATGTGTAGCTTAACTAGACATTGAGTCTTCTTACTGTTATCAATATGAATCCCTGACTTTAGCGAACATACATTTTAAGTGGCTTGTTTCAGTGTCTTATGAGTATATTTGCAGCTGTTTTCTGGTCGGTGATTGGTTGTTTTAACTCTCAGTATCTTGAGATTCTACACACAGATCGCATATACACGGTGTCGTCTTAACCTTACTCTGACGTCTGTGAGCGAAGACACACTGCCAATAACCATGAAGCATAGCTACGCACATTCACGTAAGGTATTAAAACGAGATGGTGCAAAAAATGCTTTCCTTAAAACCATGTGTCCCTATGTATCACCCAACTAGAGCAAAATATATTTCACAACTTGTGAGTCAGCATTGGTATTTCAATATGTTCAAGTTGCCAAACCATAAATTTCCGCGACAGCAGACGGTTCCAACAAGTGATGAAATAATATTAAGTTTATTTTGTTTATGTTTAGAGTTGGTAATTTTTGGTTAAAGAGTGATGCAACATTAGTATCAATGCATATTGCTCACATCTGAACCTTTGCTTCGTGGCTATTGGCAATAGTGTGTTTGTGAAGAAAAGTAGTTCATTTGACTGAACCAATGATAATAAAGCTACTGCGACATACTATATCTGTTATTTACTGGTAGATCCCCAAGACATTGAGAGTTAACAACAGCCAATCACTGACCATGAAGCAGAGCTGCAGATGTGCACACGAGGCATGAAACAAAATGTTGAATTATTATTTTCACCAAAAATCACCAGGTATAATAATATAGCAAGAATATTGGCGCAAGCGTTATATTGTTTTATATTGTTTGCATTTTACTAACAATATTAACGATGATAGGGATCAATCAGGAGCTGTTAAATATTTCTTAAATTTGTTAATGTTTGTATGTATGATAAACGACAGCGTGAAGTAAGACTTACGTGGATAAGTTAACTACACAAACTGTAATATATGTTCCCGTTTTCAGCATATTAGTCATTTGAGATGGTGTAGTACGAATACAGTAATCGTTTATTTCCATTAGACTGTAATATTGTCCGTTTCTTTGAGATCAGAAAGTAAACACCACGGGATGTTTATAAACCTCTGGTGATACCAAAAACATAAGAGTATATATTATTATTTATTCTTATAACTAATGAATTATTTTGGTAATGGGATTCTATGTAACAGTGAATTGTTTTGTTGGATACAAGCCAATGCTATAGAATGTTGCTGGATTAGCAGAAAACTCACAGTTATATCAAATAACTAAGCACGAGAAAATAAGTATGAGTCAGGCTGCTGTAGTTGCTCAGATCGATCATATGCCTGAAGACAGGAACACGCATTAGTTTCAGAAACATAGCATTTGTTGTGGCTGTGTTATGTTAGTTGTGTTGTCTTGTCTACAAGCATTCATACAGCCGTGTTCACTTGTGTTGTCCTCGCAGTATTTGTGTATCATTGTCGCCATATACATGCGCCTTCTTTGGTCCTTGTCTGTCTCACCTACCTATCTCGTTTTTGGTTTCCGTTACATACCGACTATATTCCTGTCTCGTAATTATTTGTGTGTTTATGGTCTACGCACATTTCTGGTTTCACAGATTTCTTTCTGTTTTTTGTTGCTGTTTTTCTCGTACTTGGTTCGTTTGTACAACTCTGGGCTTCTTGTGACTGAGCAACATAAGCTACCAATGTCACATATCCGGCACATCACTTCAGTTTACCACATATCCGTGTTATTGACAAGACAATCATCAACATTACCGTGCACACGTCCCGCAGCAAGAATATTTGCGTCATTAAATAGTACTGTTGTAGAAAGTGTAGAAATAAAATGCTTTTAAATATACACACAGCTAGAGAAATGTTTACGTGTTAGTAGAAGGCTGGAGTCTTGAATGTGACAACACTGCATCGGAGGCCTACTGTCGGTCGCTCATTGGCTGCCATAGTCAGTGTAGACGTGCACACGCCACTAAAGCTGCATCTATACACATTACAGGAACTAGGGTGGCCAAGAAGTGACAAGCAGCAGGCCCCCGATGCTGCGTATTATTATTAAGGAAAATTGTAATTGCCGAAGGAAGTATAGGCGTATCAAGAAAGACAAAAAAAAAAAAAAAAGAAAATAATGAAAGAGTAAAATACGAAATACGGTGTATGAAAATTGGCGACAAAAATGGGCGAGGACAACAAAGAGAAGCCAAATAACAAGAGAAGCGGATGGATGAGAACAAATACGACAGAACAAAGAAATCACAGACGAAATTTAGCTTCGACAGCAACATACGCTGAGTTCAAGTGTGAGTCAAGAGACCGCATTACGTCCTGCTGTCTGTTTATCTCGCACATTCTACACATGCATCATACATAGATATAACACAAGCTCACACGACAAGAGAAGATAAACACCAGTATTGACAATTACTCTGTTCCACGTACGATTTTGATACGTTTACTTTGTATTAACCACGGTTAATATTTACTATCAGACACACAGTGCGTACTGCACTTCACGTATAAATGACGAGGGAACAGGAGATAAACACTTATCAGCTGAAGTGCACTAACAGCGCAATAATAAATTATCCCTTGCACGCTTTGACTACAAAACAAGAAGTAACAAACACACACTCACAAAGCCTCATCAAAACGAAAATGTATTACACAACATTACAAAAAATAATGAATAAATAAGTTTTAAATTTTTTAGGTCTGTAACGCCCCATTTTCGTGTTTTACTGAGAGGGAAAAACGCTTATTAACTACATATTTTTTTGCCAAATTCTGTTAATTACTTGTACATGGACATTTAAATAAGTGTAACTTAAAGCTATTTTTTTTTGTTTGATCGGACATATAATTTTGTTCTTAATCTTTAGGTAACCTGTTTTCAGCTTGTACTTTCCTTGTCTATTATTAAATATGATCTGTGAAACCACTGCTTTCTATATAATGTGTTGTAGTTTATGCAGCACCAGTAACACAAACACAGTTACAAATATTCAATTTTCTGTTCATGATTATTTTCTTATTTCTTTTAGAATGGTTTAATTAAGTTTGGTTTGGTTTCCGGTTTGTTTATGTAGATATGGTGGAGTTAGAAAGATGAACTTAACTTTGCTTCAGTTTTAAAAAATACCAAATAAACATCGTATACAAGAGAGCCAGAGCATCAGATCCGAGAAGACATGACGTGTGTGGTCCTACAATGGAGCAACGCCGGAATTAAGGGGAGGGGAAAACGGGAGATGCCCGAGAAAACTCATCGATCAGCGGCATCGCCCGGCAATATTCCCACGTGCGAGAACCCGGGGCCAACATAAACGGAATATTTAAACTAACTAAACTTGTCGTACCACCAAAACACAATTTTTTAAATTACTCCTCGACAATGTACAAGCCAAATGAGTGACAGGAGTCTGCACTATTTAACATTCTATTGATAGCAATTAATTTGAAATATAATGAACTCAAGATAGCAATTAATTTGAAATATAATGAACTCAAGGCAGCAACAAACATTTCCACTTAAACCACTATACCTTGTTTCATTTCAGTTTTCACCGAGATAGAATTCCATGGCTGTGGACGTAAACAGATGCGTAAAAGCAAATAAATATGATTGGGCCTGCATAATGTAGTCTACATTGTGAACGTTCCTAAACAAATCTCAATAATTCTTGAAACGAAGTATTTTTACTAAAAAAAACACTTGTTTATCAACAAACATTCATATTAAGTTCGCAGATTACGTTTTGATGCGTTAACGAATTTTTCCCTAGTGAATAAAACATTTTTTTTTTTCGTTCAAGTACAGTTCTGTCTCTACATTTCCAATCTTCTGCGTACTGTGATCACATTATACAGAGAGAATGATAAATGTAAAGACTAGGATGACAAATATTGAATGTGGAAAAAAAATTGGATTTGTAGGGCCAACAAAATTGTGTATGTTTTTTTTAGTCAACACTTTCTTTAAAAATATTTCCACTTTACGAATTTTCTTGTTAGCAAGTATAGCTATTTATTTATGCAAGCCCTGTTTTCGATATTGTGAGTCACCAAAATGTATGCTGAAAACAATATTGGTTACGTGTAAAATTCTGTATATTTAAATGGACTAAGGAACGGTCTGTACTATACTCTTCCAAACAAAACCAGTACTCAGTAGATAAATACATTTTGTGCATGAAGAGGAATATTTTTATTGGCCCAGATTGATAACTAAGCAAAGTTGAGAACTAAAACTACATTCATCCCGGTATCTCGAAGCTTCAGTCGTCTGATAAGACATATGTACTGTAAGATGTATCAGAGCTGAAATATTTCGATACTCGGCAATCCTCTCCTCGATAAAATGTAAAAATACAGCTCTATTGAGCCATTACTTAAATAGGAAAGTAGACAACAGAAATATAAATGTAACAACAGTAAAGTGGAGTTAAATTAATTATTTTGTTGTATGTTTCAAGTTCCTTCGAGCAGCTTCACGGATGTGACGGAGATACACGGGAAACAGAGAAGCTAATTGGTTAAGACCTATATTAAGGTTATTTAACGAGAATGTCTTCTGTACGCTGTGTTTATAGAAATAAACTGGTTTGAATCAGTTTAGTGTCTCTTAGTCGTTATTTGCAATTTTGCCAACCTAAGTGCTCTTACTTCGGTATATATCGATTAAATAATGTACGTTTTATTTGAAAGCAATATTATTAACAATATAAGAAAATACGTTACTTCTCTTTTTCAAATTAAAAACGAGTTCGCTAATTGAGAGGATAGATTACGTTTTTAAAATAATAAGAATATAGTTAATTAGTTGTGTGTTTTTTATTCAAATTGGCTTATATATGAATATCTATACAAGTTACGAGTAGGCTGGTTGTTGATTGCAATAGGGAATAACCTTCCTCTTTAAATGTAGCTAAAAGAATATTTTAAGACGACATGAAATGTATTAAGAGTATAGAGTGGTATATCATGATTAACATATAAGGACGGGCTCCAGATTTTCGAAAAAGATTTCATGGCGGGTTGTATTTCTAAACACTTTAGCTCTGGTGCTCTCCGTAGACTGAAATATTGCAGTTCCTTCGCATCTTGGAGTTGTACCTACAAGTGTTATGCTTGCGCATTCATATATGTTTAATACCGTAGTTATCGAGATATGGTTGGTGCAATCACGTATGTATAATACGGTAGTTACTGTGTAATGACTAACGCAATCATATATGTTTGGTACCGTAGCTACCGAGTTATGAATGACGTAATCGCTAATGTTTAGTACCGTAGTTACCATGTAATGACATCTGTGATTGCGTCAATCAGTACACGTTAACTACGGCACTATATATTAGCGCAATCGGTAGATAGTATTTTCCAAGCTTCCAATATCCAAACTGCAGCTACAGATGTTTTCGTAAAATATTTAAATCCAAGTTTTGCAACAATTTATTTACAGAAAGCTATTGTCTCTACACAGGGACTTAATTTTGAAATTTGTATTAATTTTTCATCATTGAATTTCTCGTGCAGTCTGACGGAAGTGTTTAAAATGTTTCGATGATTGCGAATAACAGTTTTGTTATTGGAAAAATGTCAAAATACTGTACTTTGTATTGAAACAGTTAAATTAAAAATTGCAGTGATTGTTATTATCTTCATAACAAGAAACCAGTAAAACAAACCTAACATTAAATTTACAAAATTTCGAAATGAAATAAATAAAACACGTTTTGTATATTTTATTATTTACTGTTAATAAAACGTTACATGTCGCGTTATGAAACAAAAAATTGGACTCCTGCATATTACTTGAGCAATCGTCAATAGGAGAATTTTGTTAAAGTCTTGTTTGTAAATTTACCAAATTTGTGGATCTTGAATAATCGCAAGACTTTCCAAGACTATACATTAAGGCTAAAAGTTTTTGCTCTTAACAGAAGTGTAGCTATTAATATTAATTTTGACTCTTACTTTATAAGCTTGTTAACTTCATTGAAAGACATGCCATCAATATCAATTTCTTGTCATTTCTTCTCTAGTTATTAAAAAATCTTCCTTCCATCTCCTCGTGTCTCAGTCGTTACTCGCCCACAAGGAAGTTAAAACTAATCTCATCGTTATTCATAACGCTATGCAGTCTGCGTCATTCTGCTCGGTGAAGAAATGTCCTGATGACAAACTCATTGACCTAATTTCAGAGTATTACCATTGCGGTCTGTTTTAGTTTGTACTTGCAGATGCTTGCTCTGCCGTATGCTCTGAATCAATGTTTGCAATTATTTTACAGATATTTATAGAAAGCTTCTTGTAAAACATTTAACACAATCGCTGTATGTCGTTCAAGCATCGCAGTACACGCCGTGGTGCTTTGTTTTCTGAAGGCAAAGTTGATATTATTGTTTTAGCGCTGAAAACATTAGTTCAGAATTGTAGGTTCCTCAAAGTCAATTTGCAGAAATAAAAAACCAGCAATCCTAGACAATAGTTTTCACCCACGTTCTGAGAAATTCTTTTTCTCTATTAACGTAGGCTATATCTGGAGAACAATCTCTAACGCCGAAATATCGTACATCTAATTGTGGCGCAAGAGATCACGCTTAACAAATGTGTAATTCTGGATAAAGTTTTGCTCATAAAGTTGCAAAATATGATTATCAAGGATTCGTTCTGCAGTTTTTCTAAACTGGCTTTCAAAAAATGTATATCTCAGTTGAAGAATTCAGCACTTATTTGTCTACAACGCCCTCTTAAGGAAAACAACAGCGGAGAAGAAACGAGAGGTGCTGTTACTTGAGAATTTCGTTGTATATTAACTCTCGTGGTGATTACAAGTTTATTAAAATCGTGCAGGTGGCAGCACTTAATACAGTACGGCAAACTGAAGTGTGGTGATGGATAAACGGTATTGCTAGGGAATGTTGCTGGGTCGCAGAAAACCTGTAGTTGTATCGAATAACTAACAACGAAAAACTGACCATAAAAGCAGTGAAACAAACCCAGGAAGCCTCATTTCATTGTGCTTCGTCCGTTTATTTAACTGTGAGTTTTCTGTGACTTTATAACATTCGTTAGCGATGTCGAATCCAACAAAACACCCCAGTTTGTTACACTGCACGGTCGGAAAATCATTCGAAATTTACAAAACACTGTGCATTTTAAATTTAATTTATATGTTTTCTTGGGACTTTCAGTAACGTAAAATAATCTACTGCACTCATCGCGTTTTCGTAAAATATGTAATAAACGTGTAAAATTTTTACGATTCTTTACAGTAAGAGCACTCTCACAGGCATCCAAAGGTTAACTTACAAACCAGACGAACCTTTGGTGTTTGAGAAAATTTGATCACTTGACCGAGGAAACATGTATACTCTTAATTTATATGTTATGCCTAGAGCCACTTTGGGGAAAAAACTTTGCTGCAACTTGTTTTAGTGTCTTATGTACACATCTGTATCTCTGCTTCAAGGTTATTGGCTGTGTGTCCTTGAACAGAGCTGTAGCTCATTTGACTGTACCAATGATATTAAAGTTACTGCGATTCAATACGTCTGTTATTTGTTGGTAGAAAACTATCACGCTGAGAGTTAAATACATCCACTCACTAACCATAAAGGAAAGCTGCAGATGCGCACGTAAGCGATTTTAACAAAATGGCGCAGAATTCTTTTCTTCAAAGTTAGTGATTACATTTTTGACGTCTCACACTAAATTTGTTAATATTTTTTCTTGTCATGTAATATGTAATTCAATATTTTCGAAACACATTGTTTCATTGTTAAAGTACACAGGAGACTCAGTATTATTTTAATTAAGATCATCGTTTAATCACATCACTGGTGATTCTCTGACGTATTAATCCTTTGATCTGCATCAGCTAGTTAATCTCTGTCGCCTCATTTTCTCCCTACGCTGTGTTCGTTCTTAATTTTTGGCGCGCTTTATCGTCGCTTGTCGAGGGAATACGTATTATCTCTGGCGCGAGAGACGACGCGGGCGATGGCTCCAGTAATCGCATGCAGATTTAATAACCCTCGCTCTAAGGGCGTGATTGACAATTAACTATTTATGCGAGCGTGTTTGCAGACAAGATTAAGACGGACCGGCACAGCATGACGTTACTTCGACGACTATAAAGAGCAGAGAAGTCGCTTCATCTCGGTGCCATGTTTATGTCGTTGGACTGCGCAATCTATCGACGAGGTGACAACGACGTTAGTTGAGAAGGTTACAGTACCATTTAGATTTATTACCTTATTATCTATTCTAATTGAGTTGATTTTTCATGATTTTAATATTTTCAAGACAACGTTCATAATATTTTATTGCTTTATTATTGTATCAGTAATGTATCAGCAAGAAATAAGATCATAAAATTAAATAAATGATTTTTTTTATTTCCTCGATAACCTAAATTAAGTAATAATGTAGCTTTTGCTAGTTGGTTTAGGTCCTATGGCATTTACTGTTTAATATTCGTTTTGATTTCTTTTGAATCACTTTCCAGAACCTTGTATGTATAATTTCAGTTTAATATCATTAAACGGTTTTAGGGTATATAATAAACGCAACTAAAATAAAGTGCCATACATAAATCCTTTTATATAAAATTTGTTGCAACAGAACACGAATTATTTAATGTTTTTGTACAGAATACAATTTAATTTGTGGCCGATAAATCTATTTATTTTTTTCCTCCATCCAAACTTTTCTTCCAACTGTTTGTACGTGACATTTCAGGGTAAAATATTTACTGTTTTCGTGAATTTACACAATACAAACTCGCTCGCCTACAGAATTAGGATAATTATTGAAAGTGCAAATTGAAACTATCTCTATTTTTCTGTGAAATGTATTTCCATTAAACATGAACCAATAATTTAACTATCACAAAGAGTTTAAGAAATACGAACAATTTGTACTTAGTGAGGCACAGAGCCCCTAATATGTGGCAAAATCCTGTGCATCATCGTCATTTTCAACGACTTTTGTGCACACGTGCAGTGATTGGGTGGTATTTAACTGTCAGAGTCTTAGGATTCATCTAGTTAATCACAAATGTATTGTGTCGCAGTAACTTTATTCTCATTAGTACAGTATAATAAGCGACGCCTCTACACAGACACGCTGCCAATAACCATGAAGCACAGCTGCAGATGTGCACACAATGCATTGAAACATGACGGTACAAAATTATTTTCACTAAAAATGAAAGGCTACAGAAATAATTTGTACAGAAAATCAGTGATTTCAGGGGTTGGAATTTTATTAAATACATTTATACGGTGTGGGTTATCCCTCTTATGTAATTCAATTAAGCTGGAAAGGAAGGACGCAAGATATGATCCTTGCGTGGGAATACTTGCCCGAGATTTTGTGCTAAATTAGAAGGTACAGAATGTTCTATTTTCAAGAGTTTTGCATGCAACAAGTGATGGTATACTGGTTTTTATACGCTGCTCGTGTTACGTAAACGTCAAGGTGTAAGAGAATTGTAACAATTGCTGTGCGAAGAGGAATTCTGGGAAAGTAAATATGTCGTTAATAAACTACTCCGCTTCTCGCGTCCATTGCGCATTATATGTATGTAAATGTCTCCGAAAAAAATACTAATACCTCTGTACGCCGCTCGGCTTTCCGAGCAGGCCATATATATATATATATATATATATATATATATATATATATATATATATATATATATATATAACTTTTATATTTTTATGAAATAGTGTTAGTTTTGTAGGCTATACTTGTGAGTGCAGTTTACTCTTACCAAAAAATTTTAGCTCTCATAGTTTTCTCATAATGGTACGTCAAAGTAAATATTTGCATGTTCTGCTGCCATGCAAATAGTGAAAACCAATTGACTTACGTAAGTTAAATAATTCACAGTGAAATAACACACTATAGGTTCATAATAAAACATTTGAAATAATTCCGCGAACTATTTTTGTATTGAGAACTAATTGGTTTGTGGACGTACGCCATTGCTCATGTACGTCCACAAACCAATAAATTCTCATTGTAAATTCCCATTGCAACAAACATTTAAAAATCCTATATTTTTGTATTTAAATAAAATTGGTGATTTCGTAATTTTTTTTCTGTACTTTTGCGGTTTTTTTTAAATTCATAGTATTACGTTGTGGGTTTTATAACGTTTTATTGCATAGCTCATGGGATGTAAGTTAACAGTGAATTATTTTGTAACAAGCAAATTTTGACTTTGACGCACCGTTATGAGAAAACTATGAGAGCTAAAATTTTTTCGTAAGAGTGAAATGTACTCATAAGTATCGTCTACAAAACTAACAATATTTCATAAAAATATAAAATTATGATTTAATCGCACTTGAACACCCTTAAACTTCAGCAACGGTTCAGGTGTGTTCGGCACATTCTTCTCTCTCTGTGTGTGTGTGTGTGTGTGTGTGTGACGGTCTAACTGTAGATGTGTTTAAATGAAGTTAAACTGGTTGTTAATTACCGCACTCCAACTGGCTCCTCTGGGGCAATATTACTGGTTGTAGGAGTAGCGGGGTGGATAACAAGACCACGGGATGTCTTCAACTCAATTATGAGACCACAGAAGAAGCTCTTACCTCGAGGCGTGCAAGTGCAGACACAACACAGCTTGCATCTTACGACGCCAGGATGACTACACACACAATGTTTGTTAACAGCTACTTCATTACTTGGCACCTGAAATATTCGCGGCTTTGTTTGGCCACAAGCTATAATTCAAACTACTGAATCATGTCACTTACGCTATTGGATCTTGTCAAGTCCGATACTTCCTGGAGCGCGCAGTGCAAATAATAAATAACTGAATACAGTGTCAGTCACTTGATATGACTCTGTCAGTGAGCAGCCAATGAGTAGTCTGCTGGAGTACGCAGATATTCTAGGAGGCAAGTCCTCATGTCCCGTGAACTCGCGGCATAGAACATTGTACTGTTTACACAACCCAGGTTTATTACATTAATACGCTCGATGCACTACGTTTAAATGCAACATGATTTCAGTCAACAATTAAAAAAATTCAAATATCGCCGAATGTTTTCAGTGATTTGGTTAGAAATAATACACGTGCATCAAAGAATGTATGCAATTATAAATGTGACACATAATCACATTCTAAAAATACGTTTCAATATTTAAAACAAAAATTAAAATCTTTATTAATTACTTTTTGTATTTAATGTAAATAAACAGAGATAGTTTTGTAATACACATAAACAATTGTTCTGTCTGTGTGTATATTTACAAGCATTTTTCTTTTCTTACGATAATTGTTTCTACAACATTCTTTAAAAAATTCGAGAGCATTTTTTTAAACTACATAAATATTATTGCTGTGAAATCAGTGCACGGTAATGAATGCTCTTTTCATGATCGTCTTGTCAATAACATCCTATCTATAACACTGTACTGTTTATACAACCCAGGTTGTTTGGTTAATACGTTGTAGTATGCTTAATGACAAGATAATTTAAGTCAGGAATTTAAATCTAATAACGCAAAACGTTTAAAGTAATTTAGTACCAAATAATTCTACATCTAAGAACCAATGAAATTATTATTTATTAACTGTATGTCTTACATGACACACATCCACATTTGAAAAAATTGTTTGTACATTTACAAAATTATCCCTTCAAAACAATGTTAAATATGTTTTATGTAGTTGTAAATTTACAAGAATTTATTTTTGTAAATTTGCAGAGATCGTTGGAAATAACCATGGCCGTCTTTAGTAAATGGCGACACAAATAATCTGTAACTCTAACTGGACCTTTAATGTCCCTCCTTAAGTGGACGTAGTATATACAGTTCCATTCACCCTGTCGAATAAATTGAAGCAGTATACTTTAGGGTTGTCAGTTGGCCCAACAAGGGCAAACGATTGCTGGAAGTGAAAAAATTACTGAAAACCAATACAAGTACTCGGCAGTAATTTTAGAATATGCAGTTTGTAGTAAAGTAAATATAGCTGTAAACTTTACTGACATACCCTAATTCCATACCATAACATCGGTCCCGCAGTACGTTAATAATAATGTCAATGATGAAAGTGCAGAAACAAAGATGCTCTTGCGTACAATGGTTGAAACTCACTGGTGATTGAGTGACGTGTCTTAGGAACGTTCAGTTATCAGCAGGGTTGAATGTTCTCACACGGTATGGGAGGGGGCTAGAGAGCGGGGGATCAAGGGTAGTTTAATTATGGCGCGGTCCTGCTAGTAACTTTACCCTACGCTTACGCTGAGGTAAGGCAAGGTAAGCGGACTTCACGTCTCGTCGACAGCGAGGTCATTGTAGACAGTGACACACAACTTGGTACTATGACAGCAGCTGGGAGAACAGTCGGCCATGTTCTTTGTTAAGGAACCGTCCCAGCATTATCCATTACCCTGGAGCGATTTCGGGAAACCATACGTTTACGCTGAGAAACTTGATGAAATTTCAAAGTAAAAAAAAAAAATTAATTCTAGGAATTTTTTTAAAAATTGTTCCGTTTAAAAGGCTTTGAGCTTTTAGTACCAATGTAAGAAACAACATTGCAGGGACTTAACGGAACGCTTGTAAACGTAATGTGACAGGCTGAATGTTCAAACTGCGCTGTCTACATTCATCTGGACACAGGTTAGCTCTGGTGCTCTGACCACCAACGTTACTGCACGTGGCCGTTATAACTTCATTGTCGTTAACCTTCACATTTGTTATGAGACGGCGCGAGTGACGCACACACGGCTTGCTGTACTAAAAGTCGGTTGTACCACCTCCGGCCTATTACAACAGTTTGGTAACCGCCTGTTAATTCAAACCCTGGTCGAATACGCGCAAGTGTTTTGTCGAATATATTTGGCTGGCAGTTAAGATGGCCGAGCGATGCGCTGAGCTTTAAGCATACAATATTATTATAAAACTGCTCCGCGCGCATTAGTTATGTCTGCTTAGGAATAGCATTCAATGAACGTTACTCACTTGTGTATCCATTCCAGGTTCTTCGTGTATATGTAAGGTTTATTGTTGGCCTGCCGGAAATGATGTAAATAGTGTTTTTATGATCCCTTTTAGGTAGGATAATCTTAGAAGGTATACGCATGTATAGTACACCTGTATCTTCAATATTACCTCATATAGTTGTAGTGTCAGCACTGATTGTCTCATAGAGGATAGTTGTCTGTGAGAATACTGCACGCCAGTGCTGTGCCATCCTTATAGCTTCCACACTTCTAGACCTCAAATGTGCCACATACGTTCGTCCAGGCGGTCGCCTTAAGTTTCCGAGTGCCAAGTCTAGTTCTGTATTGCATGTAACCTGAGTCTGGTGATGTTAGCTTTCAGTCGTTTTCGTGTTTAGGCGAGGTATATGAACTAGTTCAATTACTGTTTTACGATAATATATTAATTGGCGTGTTTCCACTCACGGGTCGAGTGTTGTGTTGATTCAACTAGTCTACGAGCAAGTTATCTCGTCTCAGTGGCTGCTATACTTCACTTGAATAAAGTAAACCAACCGTTATTGACATATATAAACCGTGCATTGAGGATAAGGGTTTTATGCCTATGAAAAATAGAATATAGAATGGTTTCAAATATATCTGGTTATTTGTATATAATTGTTTGAGACGTATGCAGCCCCTTGTTTAATTTTTCATTACAATGACCCTTAATTCAACATGTTCGCTTTACGTAATCAACAAAAAATAATTTCACATAAAATAAAATTAAAATATGAAAATAAAACTATACTCTCATATTTTGCAGTGTAATGCAAGTTTTAACGTTTTATTTAATATTACTTCAACATCTAAATTTTCTAGAGGTATGTATTGGTTGGAAGGCTAATTGTTTTCGACCTGTATAATGTTACACAACTTTTAAGACTCGGAAATATATTTTATCAAAACAGATTCTTCACACGTTCTGTATTTATATTTAAGAGTTTCCGGATTGGTTTTGTTGTTCCTTGATATCATTGTCTTTTGAATGAGCATAGATTATACTGTAATGTGTTCTGCTCTTTAGTTGTAGGTGTGAACAACGTTTGCTAGTAACAAATTGATTTTCCTGCTTGATGTATTGCAAACTGTGCACATGCTCAGAACAAAAATTAAACAATGTCTCACAAACGTATTTCAACTAACATCACCTCTGTTGTGAAAGGGAATTAACAGCGCCAATTGCAGCACATATTCATTAGTAATGTAACAATTAACTTTACTGAAAATAAAGTGTTTTTCAGATCATATTTTCCGTAACCGTATTTTCGCCAGAAGCAGTATTTCCGGAAATAAACTAAAGTGTCGAGTATGAAATTAATCATGTGATGATATCTCCAATGTTAATATTTCCACACTTACAACCTGTTACTTATTAGCGTACACTGTTATAATATAAAAAAGTCAGGAGCCTACTGCACGTTTCCAAACAAGTGGCGAGTAGGAGCGTAATGCACTCCCTATCTCTGCTCGCCGGAGTGTGGGAATAAGAAAGTATATATTATGTAAATTGCGCCGGTGTATTCCTTCGAGCCAAGCTGTATCCGTTTCAGGAAACCAATTTCGGCGGGACCAATCGATACTGAATCCACAATCTCTTCAACTTCCTATAAAGATTCGATGTCGTCTCTAAGAAGTTTCATCGGCATGCAGTGTGTGTCATGCTCTCTACTTGTGCGAGATCTTTGTTGATCATCTCCCAATAAAGACGGGACTACAGTTTAGATTAAATTCCAAGTACCGGCAACTTTCTCATCGATTCACGTCTATTGCGTTTTTACTCTGTTTAAATTCTGGTCTTAAGTGACGTATTTTGTCGTCAAATTGTGTTTTTTTTCTTTTTGCCTTTTATTGTTAATTTTATTGATAAGTATTTTATGTTGCCGTGTTTTAGATTTTCTTGTATGTATACATTACATTGCTAGGTAACTATTGGCCGCAAGAAAAGTTTATAACTATTTTATTTATATATATATATATATATATATATATATATATATATATATATATATATATATATATATTACTATACGTTATCTCGAAAATTAAATTGGGCTAAAATAACGGTTTCTGAGTCAGAATCAACAATGAAACTTTACGTGCAAAAACTTTAGGTTTCTAGCTCATGGTAAACTTTTAAATTTATTATCTGGCCATAAAATATAAGTTCGAAGGAATGCAAACCAGTTAAACACGTAACTTAACAAACGTGCAACATGTTTGTATTTGATCTAACTGCTTGTACTTAAACAATACTTACAATACAACAATGCTTACACTTCATCAATATGTACACTACCACATTCAAGAATCTTAAATCAGCCGCCTGGATAGACATATTTTGGTCATTAAGGCTCAGAAGTGCGGACACAACACATGCATCAAGCCTCGCCCTAGCCTCTATATGCAAGTCGCTGAACTGCTGAGCGGTATTCTCACACGCTACCAGCCTCTATCAGACATTTAGTGATTTTTTAGTTAATATTAAGGATAAAGGTGTAACGTACACGTCTATACCTTTTAAAAGATTCTGAGCCAAGTTTATAAACCAACATAAACCCACAATACCATCCACTTCAGGCAGCGAGAACACATACTTTAGCGATAAATAAACGGAGGACTTGAAATGTGTCTACACGCGTGTAAAGTTCTTTGTATTATATTCTTCAGCAGATTGTTATGACCCATGCAGTACCCCGTGGGTCTGACACAAGTACGATGGCTGAGCTAGCCATGCCGCTGTGGGCACAGCGAGTGACGCCAGGGCGTCGCCTAATATATAAGTGAGGCCGACCGTGCAGAGAGGGGGGATTCCGGTAAACGACGTCACCTGAAGACGACGGTCCTCCGAGCCGAGGAGGCCCAGCTGCGAGGAGTGTGGTCGTCGACGATGACACAGGCGGCAAGATGTTAGAGGGGCCAGAGTGGGCGCCGCTTCTCGTTGGTTCCGAGATCGAGCACCGAGCTTAACAAGTTAATTTCAGTGTTAAGTGAATACACCTCTTCTTCGGGATTTCCTTTAAACTCTTCCTATAGCTATTGTTGTAGTGATCAATAGTCACTGATATTGAAATAAATTATTAATTGTGTAACGTAACCTAATTGCCTCCGGATACATTGTGAAAAATATAAATAAATAGTAGATTGTCATTGAATTCCTACATACTGTTGATTGAGTTTCCGCTCTTATCTTAAGTGTTGAGTTCCACTAGAGAACGAAAAACATTGCAAGATGTCACACATGCGTGTTTTTCAAATAACCTTGTAACGGCCAACAGCTCCGCGCTCAGCTGGGATGGCAGACATCTTAAGATTATGGAACGGCGGTTTAGGTTTTTTTAAACTGTATTTCTGATGTTCACTTTATGAGGCCAAAAATGTTATTTTTTTTTTTCGCTGTCATTTTAAACTGAAATGTTTATTTTACAGTTTTTGTTAAATTGCCAGAGGAACTCGATACACTTTTCTGCCTTTATTAGTATGTCATAAACGGATGAGTCCATGTCGGAAGTCTGACCCAGGTGATAATTCAACGTGAAGACTGCGCGTATAAATGTCGATGTATATGTAGCTCATGCATAGACTTTCCTTCCTATTCTAGTGACTGTATATCTAGTATAAGTTATACATTATCATTCATATCTCGCTCTTAAGAACGCCATCTATCACACGCTTCAAATACCGTGTGACGTACAAGTAACTACAGTTTAATACGAAACTACTCCCCATGCTTCAATAGTGCTAATGCAGGAAAACAAAACACACTTTCGGCAAAGTCGGAATATCATTGTTTAGAAACAACGTTCGATAAGGGCTTGTTACTTAGTTTTTATCATCCTGGTGCCAATAACTGAGATATTTTTAAACTAAAAGCTTTGAAAATAATTGAGACGGTGAGTAGTCTACGATGCACCGTGCTGTGGATACTATTTTAAAAATAATGTACCATTCGTCAGGATAAAAATATATTGTTTAATTTTGGCTTATTTTTACGTCAAAAAACGTGGCACTTTGGGTGATGAAATCTAAAATAACCGCTCACTGCACTGCTACAAATAAATTCAGCCACAAATTATAACATATTAGAGTCAAAATTGTGGAACGAAATTTTTGATACGAGTACTAGGTAGCAATAAAAAAAAATATTTTCGAAGTCGCTGAAAAACTAAGGAACAAGCCCTTTAAACCCTCAGTGAAAATACACGCCAGTTGAGTGCTAGGCTTGTTGTGGCGATGTGGATTTGATGTATGCTTCATGATCACCCTTCATCACTTCTCAGCCTATAACACACAGGTAGGTAGCACACTTAAGGCTACCGCCTGGTGTAGTGTATGTTTGTGAGCGAGGTGAACATCGATGAGGCGCTATGAACTACGCCGGTAGGCATATGTATTGTGATATCGCCTCTACGTCCAGAGTTGTAAATGCGCCCAATGTTCCCACACTGTGTGAACATAAGCTATGTACCTATACTTTTACTGAGTCCATCATTACAACAAAGTCTAATAAAATAATTGTAGACCTCATTATGGACGAATCCAGTACATATTGCTTGAGAAATTACCATCCGAAAAAGCAGATTTTAATAAAGTTCAAGGGCCTAAAAGTATGGTTCAAATGTGCGTACTATCTCAAAAGTCATACTCACAAGTAGTCTGAAGTATACATTCTTTTCGTAAGTAAGTATTGTGGTCGCAGTTATCTGAGATAAGACGTAACTTTGGACATACCGCACGTAGTTGGCGTGCCAACCAGGCGGCCCCCTGAATCTCTCCCAAGTCGCTGTGAAGAGACGTGGATGATGTTGTATTGTTGGCAGTTCACTGCGCAGTCTTCATTGTTCCTCTCACGTCAACATCTCTTGGCTGCCTCTCCTCCTTATTAACAGGATTGTAAGCAGGAGGCGCCTGTCAAGCTGAAAGTAGATTACCCGCCAAGCAGGAGTGTCACGTATTAGCATACCGAGCCAGGCGGCATCTCGGCACATTACAGGATGATCTCTTGCCATGAGATGCTGTAATGTCTTAGGCACAGAAGCAAGAAGGCAACTAGGCATAAATTACCTAAAATTGGCAACCACTTTTCTTATTTTAGTGTGTAATTGTCTCCTGTTTGTATTTCAGAAAACATGCTGTACATATTAAGAGCACCGCAGATGTTTGCTGCAGACCTCCTTCGCTGTTATTGGCAGCTTGTCTTTGAGCAGAGATGTCACTCGTTTAACTGAACCAATAAGAACTAAGTTACTATGATACAATACTTGGTACAAGCCTAAGAGAGTTATACAATCTCTGACTTTGAAGGAGAGCCGATGATATACACAAAACTTTGTGAGTTCCAAAATAATTAGCTATAACAATCTTAGCCCAATTTCATTTATTTATCCGATTCTAAAAACATCAAAACACTATAGGTATACGTTGAACTACTACCTAGATTTACTAATGATAACTTCTCACTCTGTGAGTGCAATGTTGAGCAGTCGGAATGGCACGGTGTAACAAGTGTACAATAGTGCAGGGTTCACTTAGATTACAGTAAGTGTTCAGAATATTGCCTTGTCTATGTTCACTAAGATCTTCTTCACGGATTCCTCACTTCTTCAAATTAGTTCTAGAAGCCAACCTGTAGCAGCGCTACTGTGAAGTTTATTTACTTTCTCTTTGTTCGAAATATTGTTGAAACTATAACGATTTACGTAAAATGTTAACATGTTTCTTTTTGCATATTGGCTTTTAGATTTAAAGGTGTTTCGAAAATTTCCACAGTAAAATAAACTGACCCAAAAAAGTAATTAATATGACGTACGTAATGAAAACTTACATCACTTGTAAAAACGTTTTACGGAGTTCTTGAAATTTAGGTAAAAAGTACTTTGCTTTTATTTACAACTTCGTTGGAAACAAAAAGAAAATATTCTGCTAGTAGTGTTAATGTTTCCACTATCATGGCATATTATATCGTGAATTATATTTATTCTGTGGCAAGTTTCAATAACGGTAAAAAAATTTTATTTTGGTATATTGTTTTGAAAAATCTGTGGTATATCATGCCATTAGATGTGATGGGTAGAAATTCATAAGTATTCTTTTGTATAAATATAAAATTATTATTTTTTTCGGTCAAGCAGCATTCAAGTACCAACTTTTCTTTATAATATCAGAGATTTCACAAAACTTTTTACCACACATCACGAAGCAAGTTGTACAAATGTTTAAATAATACATTTTTAATCCCAGAATTGTGAAAATAATTTTTCTATAACAGTTTTGAATGGCTTCATAAGAATGTTCACGCAGAGCAATATGTATTGACATTTTTGTTTCAGACTAGAGTGAAGACATAACATATTTGTAAGCAACCAATGGGTTCCTTAGATACGTGTTCAATTAATACTGTAAAAACTATCAAAAAAACGTAACATTCAAGTGTATGTTATTAAAGGCATTTTACAAGTATTTGTGTTGGAACGAGAGGCCAAAGTAGTTTTGTAATACTACAGGTGCAACATTGCATGTTTGCAGCGTACTTTTATCTGGAACATGAAAAATAAATATTTAAACTTTTAAACTATAGCGTATTTGTTTGTTTACAGTGCACAGTGCTTTACGTCAGCTAAACCATTCAGTTATCGACTAGAGTTGTTCACCTTTGTTCTGGCTTCTCTTCATATTTATCCCGCAACACACACATTTGACTTTGGCCAGTGTGTGTAGGTATGAGAAGTCTAGGATGTTGCCAGATGAATACGCGAAATACTTGTGCCTGTAGCAATAACGGGAAATTTGCAGTTCTGCAATAATGCATTATGTTTCAAACACTGTGTTAGACAATGTGTCTACTTCGCTTTCAATATAACCACTGGTAACAACACGCACGAGGTCTTGAGTAATTAAATACAGGCTACTAATTCCTTTTCGTGTTTCTGCATACCTTTCAAAAATATCTCGTGCAGTATAATTGGATTAAAGTGGAAAATAATTGGATATCGTTGGCATGGCACACGGGAAATGATAAAATGCTTCCGTCAGTTTGAACATTGCGAGACCTGTTCTAAAAACGAATAAACAGAATTCTCTGCCTTCATATTGAGGGAAAAAATTATTTACAGTAGTCGCCATGACGTTGAATCACATGCAGTACAATTTAAAAATAACTACAACGCAAACAACATTAAACAGTAGCTGTATGTAACTGGATATAAAATTAGCGTTGTACGTTCTCGCGTTAATTTTATTAGTACACACTTTCATTTCTTCTTTCTTTTCGTTTGATGAACATAAAAATCTAGTAGCAAAAGTCAACTGTTAATCAAATTCTGAACATAACGCATAAGTATTTTCATTCAGAAAGAGAGATATCTGTCGTCCTCGCGTGGGTTTGTACGCTAAATAGTTCATAATCACCAGAGACAGGAACATTTCGCGAATTCAGTGACTTTCATGTTAGAATCAACTCAAGCCCCGAACATTTGTCAATTTACTGCTACTCAGTGGAACAACAGACAATGAACCAGTAGACGGGGCTTGAGAATGCATAGGATAATTTATTCTAGCGTGTGGTTATTGCATTAGTGAAATTATCCTGTCCTTACTCATCATTTACATCAATTATTATTCAGACATTATAGGTGCACGTGTTCTGTAAAATGTTTTTATTTGTGTACCTTGTAACTAATATGATGTGTTTAGTGAACAAGCAAAAATAATTTGAGCTATATGCAACAATTAACTGTTAGTTAGCAACAATGATCAATCACGCGAGAATATTTTACGAATGAAGGAACTATGTACTGCACAGCCAGACCGTGAGTCGCAGAAATAAGTCCCTCCGCGTGTCGAACTTTAAACGAGCGATTTTCAAGCTCCAACCATGGTTAATGACAGAACGTATTTGTGCACAGATGACTCTCATTTGACTTTGAAAGTCATAGCAAGGTTACTGCGACACAACACGACTGTGATTTCACAGAGGAAGCCCAAGACGTGAAATATTAAATACATCTAATCACTGACCTTGAAGCAGAGCTGAAGATGTACGTGTAAGGCAATCAAAGAAGCTGGTGGCTAAACCTTCTCGTTGAAATTTCTTGTCTCCAATCATTTCGTGTAAACTACAGTATGCATGAATACTGCTAAGAAATTATATGACAGCTAATTTATTCAAATTAAGACAAGAAATAATTATTGTCACAAAACAGTTTTTAATAATAATACTTACTATGATAACAATATCAATATATCTAAAAAAATGTATGCCACTTACTCTGAGTCGCGTTAAATTTTTTCATGGTGTGCCAAGTCACGATTTTAAAAACAAACTACAGTAGTTTGAATCAATACAACATTGAAAACAATTCTCAAACTGCGCGCGTTATTTCGAAGCCGCCCAACATTTATAAAACTGCACTTTCACACCGCATTGTGTGTACAAATTTACTGCGTGACTACATCACAACCCGAATAGAAAGTTTCTCGCAAAAAACGTATTTGTTAGCTAAGTATTATCCATAGTATAAATATGTAATACATCAACACAATCATCTAGTAAGAGAAGTGATATTTCGTGAAAATTCTTTCGGACTATACATATTTAAAAAAAAAAAAATTAACGCATACATGTATTTATTGGTCGAGTTAAGTGCTCGCATGTCAACTTTCTGAGCGCTGATCAGAAATATTAGCTGCTGAAGTCACTGACTTCTCAGTGGACAAGTCAAACACTGGAATATCTCCTCTGTCAGGCAATAGTTAGTTAAAACTACCATTTGTGCCCTTTGTTTTCTAAGTATGTTGTAAAAATTACAAGAAATATCTTTGTATTGATATTTAAACCATTTGTAGACGTATGAATATTGTCATTGTTATATTATTTTCTTGTACCGTTACAAGAGTACTTTCTGTAAAAAAATTTTTTGGAAAACTTCGTAATTTACCGACATCATGTCTTGGTCGGGAATTTTAATCACTTCCCCTGCTTGGTAGTTTGCTGGAATAAAGTGAATATTCATGTTAACTACATACTGTGAAATTAAATAGTGAAATCTTTGAATTGTGCATTGCGTACATACAAACAAAAGACAAACAGAAAACAGTACGCAAGGAGCGGTAGTCCAGGGTTTCGTAGTGCAGTCGACCGAGCATCAGCTTACTGTACGAGAGGCACTGGATTCGAACCCGGCGAATACACAAATGTGTTCGTTTAGATTTGTCACTAAAGTTGTCTCTGTACTACTCAGGATAAGATAAAGTCATAAAAGGGGAAAATGTTGGGCACGAAGGCGCAGTCTCGAAACCTGATGCGTCGACATTTTTTCTCAAAATAATTATACGTGAAAACTATTTGTTTAAGAGTTATTTAATGAATAATTCATTTAAACAAACATAATAAAAATATTACAAATGCCATTTTATTGCAAGCACAGATACAAGGTTATACGTTATAATTTTACAAACGTAGACTTTGATTACGCTTATAAAGTTTTACAAGAATTTTTAGCAACGGGGTTTCTAAAGAAATTTTTTTAAATAACTATTTTTCAGTGTATACAGTAATAAAATATAATGTGAGCTGTATTGTTTTATCGAAAGTCAGTATTTACAGTGGCTGACGCATAGAGGCGAAGTGGCATCTGAAGAGTGTGTCAAAGTCGCTCATACCGACCGTACGCCCTCGCACTGCAGACGCTGGGAACAGATGCGTGTGGGCGGACAAGTCCTGTCCCAACCAGCCTCTCTCTGTCTCTCTCTCTCTCTCTCTGTCTCTTTGCTAGGTGGGAGGGAACTGTAATCTCGGGTAAATATAATCGCTGGCGCAGCGAATGTCTTGAGAGTAAATGGTGTGTAAGAAGGGAAATTGCGGTCGAGGTAGGAGCGATGTAGGAGAGAGACGGACAGCAGATGCTGTGAACAGTCAGGATATTTCAGCATCTGACCGTGACACAGACAAACTGTGCATGTGATCAGATAAACACACTGTCTACAAGATAATTATTACTTTGTGTTTATCTGCAAAACACTCTGTTATTAGTATTGATCCCGACAAAAATTATTTGCTCTCGCTCTCCTCTAACCAAAAAAAGTATTGTGCTAACCACAAAATAATTCGGTAATAACCATCTGTACTTTTTTTTTCAGTTAAATGATAGTGTTCTTTTTGTTTTTGAATCAATTTGAGCACTAGCCAGATGTCGGTAACCTAAGGTAGAGCCACTGTTTTTTTTGTAAAAGGAATTTTGCAACAACTTTTTTCAAAGCCTTATGTACACATCTGTAGCCATGCTTCATGGTTATTGACAGAGGGTCTTTGAGCAAATGTGTAGCTCAATTGAGTGAGTGACAGAGAGATTTTGGTCAGCGCATCGAGGTCTTTAGCGCTGGTGAAGGCTGATATGGTGTGAGTATGGAGCAGCGCTGGAATAAGAGGGCTAGGGAAACGGGAGGTCGCCGAGAAAACCCGCCGACCATCGGCATCGTACGGCACGGTTCCCACATGCGACAATCCGGGGACCGACTCCGTCAGGAATCGAACCCGGATCGCCTTGGTGGGAGGCGAATGGTCTGACCATTCGGCCACCGCGGCCCTGTCGCTCAGTTGACTGAACCTGTGAGAATAAAGTTACTGCAACACAATACGTCCGGTGGTTGGTAGGTGGAAGCCTAAGACAGTGAGAGTTAATACAGACAATCTCTGACCATGAAACAGAGCTGCAGATGTGCACATGGCAACGACGTATGTCCACGAATTCTAACTGTAGACTCCCATTGCAACAAACATTTAAAAATATTTTGATATGACATGTTGTGCTAGATGTGAAAAGAGTATGAATATTGTTTCGATGTTTGCCGTGTGACGAGAGAAGCACATATCGAGGCCCTGTAATCTGTGAAGAGAACTTCCAGATGTTATATATGGACAGCATAAGGTTTGAAGCCAGTATATTGTACCGTTTAGTTTTTATAAATGTTTGCAAGTGTTTACTTCTTGTGTGTTCACCAGGTATTATAGAAGTCGTTCAGAGGTTGATACACAAACTGCCGACCAACGACAATACAGTAGTCATACCAGCACATAGTGACTTGCAGTCCATGCTGTTGTCAGATAATTACTCGAAATGTGCACGTCCCTACTTTTATGAAACTGTTCTGACGCCAAACATAACATAAATTTGCCGATACTTCTGAGAACGAAATTACGTTCATGTTTGTAATGGTTATTATTGCATTTACCTAGCTTATAAACTGAGTTAATTCTGCACTGTAGCCACTGGTTTGATTGGTGGCAGTATTTACCTTTCACATAACAAACTTTAAACAATATCGCCTGAATACACTTGCCCCTAGCAGTGCTGCCAATGTGCCCGTTACTGGCCTCTACCGTGCTTGCTTGATCTGTCTAGAGACACGATGATTCTATTGTACTATAATATTAGCTGTGGTCTGTCTAGAAATATCACGTCATATGTAGACTACTTGACAATAACAACTTGTTCCGTGAAGCTGACTTCGATGTTCCCTCTACAATTATATTGCGCAGTTTTGTTTTATTTATAAAATAAATGGTAATAATACAAATGTTTTAATGCACTGAGCAAATAGGACTGCATCAACACAAGCATCAACAATTAATAGTACCGGAATAGTCGTAGTTCGTTACCAGAATAGAAATAATAATATCCGTTACGGCGAACAAAGTCGTTACTTATATAAAGTAATTTTGACCTTTCTAGTGATGTTTTATTATCGTTATGTGTAAACTATCGCTTAAACTAATACATAAAGATGTAAATGTATAGGTAGGGACTGCTGATTTTCGCGAACTAGGGTTGCCCCACTTTATTTCAGTGCCTTTCGCGCACAGTTGTTCTTCGTAATTACTGGGCAGCGTGTCTCTATGAACAGACATTCTCAATTCACTGAGCCAATCACAGTCAGGTTACTACAACACTACACGACTATGACATGCGGGTAGAACTCTACGACTCGTGAGAGCTGAAACGTCCAATCGCTGGCAGCGAAGCAGAGTTGGTAACGTGTACGTAAGGCACTCTAACAAACTGGGGCAGAACTATTTTCGCGAAAATCTGTAGTCGCTGTGCACAGGTACAGCTCATACGTTTAGTAAGATTGACACGTTAAGGGCGATGCCGAAACTCAAAATAAAAATTTTAAAAAATCCAATATTTTTTTTTAATACAAATAATTTTTATTTTTTAATTTTATGAGCATGTGATTGTAGCCTGCAATGTCTTTATCGACTGTAATTTTTTTGAGTTTAGTATATAAGTTAGTTTTAGTGTAGTCGTTAAAACGGAAACATGCAAAAATTGACTTTAATAAGCCATTACGCGAAAACTATGAGAGATAAAAAAAAATTTCGTAAGAGCCAAATTTAGTCACATTTTGTGTCTAAAATAAGTAAAAAAAATATCTGGTACAAATAAAAAATAAAATAATGATGAAAATTGCGGTAGATCGCGCCCGTAAGTTTGTTTCTGTTTGACTCATAAAGGTTAAACATTCGTCAATCTAGAGAACGAAAAGTAAATTTATTCTTTCTATTCTCTTGACTTAAAACAAATTTGCTTTGATCGCCAAACAGATATAACATTTTTACTGTGCAATAATTCAACTGCGTTTATATTACTGCGAAATAAACCGAAACTACCTCTGCTTCCCTAGTATTGCCAATATGCATTGATATTTTACACGAATGTGCCGCTTCTTACAGTAATAGTGTTTAGTTAGCACTTGCCGGAGAGGAACTGTCACAAATATAAGTTATCCCGCTTTGAAGAAGATAATGTACCTGAGCTTCTCGTGTTTAGATCACAGCGATCTTCAGTAGAAGGCCGTGGCCTTAGATCTGGCAACACTGGAAGGTAGGGTCATTTTAACACTTCTTTTGGCTCGCCAAAGGCAGTAGCTTCCTCTGATTCGACGTTATGAAGGACAGAATAACGAATCAGGTACAGACATTGCCTTTGGTGAGCTAAGAGAAGTGTTAAAATGACCCTACCTGGCAGGGTTGCCAGATCTAAGGCCGCGGCGTTCTACTAAAGATGGCTATGCTATGTTGCATGTGGTTATTAGGCAATAGTCAACCATACAGCCAGCGTGCTTCCAAGTGCCTTGTAGTCAATAACACGCACATTATATCTTCAACTAAATTACATTAATACATGTGTAAGAAGTCTATTCTACATATTCCAAAAAAATAATTTTGCAACATTTTGTTCCAACGTATTTTTTACAAAAGGGCAACTCTGCTTAATGGTTATTGGCAGTATGTCTTTGTCCAAACACATCTGTAAATTGACTGCACCAATCAGAGTAAGTTGTGACACCACAGTCTATGATTTTCGGTTAGAAGCCCACGACTCGTGATAGTTCAAACATCCAATCATTGAACATGAAGCAGATCTGCAGGTGAGCACATAAAGCATTGAAACTAAATGTTACAAATTATTTTCGCCACAAAACCGTTACTCTAGATTACGTAATTTCTTCTTTTACTTTCAAGACGCAGAGCGCCAAGCCATACAAATACTACTTCTAGCCATATTCTATGTTATTTATTTCTTAAAGGCCACACTGTAGAACTAAAGTAAAACGTGACGTCTATAAATAAAACGGATAAAGCCGTAGTTTCCGAACAATTATGTACTTATATACTGATATGCGTGCAAACAAATGTTTTACAATAACCTCTTGCTAACGACTGTCTGAAGGTCTCCCAGTATTAGATAAGTACAGAGGACATCAGTGATCGTGCACAGACGCTGTTAAAAGTCCTGCTGGTCGTAGTTTACGACTCCTCTATCTCTATCTCTCTATGTGTCCCTGACAATCTCGGTGATGGACTCGTCAGATGGCAATTGTGATGTCCTGTGTCGCACTAGAAGCTGTAACGACAGTCGGAACTACATTCCTGCCTGGAGATAGCGTGTCGTTTCTCCTGGCAATGTCGAAGCTCTACAGAAAGGTTGTGCAAGGAGGAGGAGGGTGAAGTGGTCAGACCACACTGCAGCTAACAGTGTTACAATCTTGGTGGAAACTCCGGGTTGACATAAGCAGGTCACGAGAGGGTCGTTGCTATTGAATCTTATCATAACTGATGCTTCTGGGGTATAATCGACAATTTACTACTCTGTGCTCATATTTAGGGCCACTGATTTTTAATTTTGTACCAGATTGTTTCACTGTCATATGTGCACTATGTAGCAATGCTTCATGGTAATTGGCAGTGTATATTTCAGTAGAGGTGACGCTTTACCTGTATCAGTGATAATATAGTTACTGTAACACAATACGTCTGTGATTTTCGGATAGAAGCCTAAGACGTTGAGAGTCTTAGGCTTATAATCACTGTCTTGTGTTCTTATTTAATAATATGAGGAAACCGTAATCTTTAACTTAATGTTATCTTGGTAGTTTTTATACTTACAATTGTGCACTTTGTAGTCATTGAGCGTGGTGGAAGGTAAGATAATGAACCGATAGAGAGAGAACTCACATCAATTTATAACTAGTGACCCTTTGTTTCAGTTCCCTACGTGCACATCTGCAGTTCTGCTTCGTGGTCAACGATTGGATATTTTAACTGTCGCGAACCTTGAGATTCTACCGGCAAATCACAGACGTGTGGTGTTGCAGGAAAGATTTTGTAATTGGCTCAGTCGATTGAGATATGACTCTTCACACAGACACGCTGCCAATAACCATGAAGCAGAGTTGCAGATGTGCACGTAAGGCACGGAAACAAACTGGGGCAAAAATATTTTCGCGAAAAAAACAGGGTCCCTATTTATAACTCTCGTTGGCGCAGTCAAATGGGAATTCACGAATAAGGAAAAAAAACACTAATATATAGAGTCACAATTTTATGGCGAAAAGATTTTTTGCAACATTTGGTTCCGATGCGTCATGTGCACACCTGCAGCTCTGCTACATCGTCTGTGGTTGGATGATTTTGCTCTCGCTGGCCTTGGCAAATTATAGGCGTACAGACTCACAATAATCTTATTCTGATTGGTGCAGTCAAATGAGAAACGTGTCTGAACAAAGACACGCTGCCAATAACCTTTAAACAGAGCTGCCGACGTGCACGTGAGTCACTGAAACAAAGTGGGCAAAAATCTTTTCACGACAAAATCGTGGCCCTACTAATATAATATTAGTAATATTGTAATGGAACATATAGAACCATTCTAGGTTCCACGATATGTAGTGATGGTGAAATTTCGCAAATTCAATGACCGGCATGTTATAATCAAATATCCTATGCATACTCTAGCCCTGTATATTCGTTCATTATCTGCTGCTCCACTGAGTAGCAGCTAGTGGACAAATGGTCGGGATTTTAGTATGCATAGAATGTTTGATTCTGACATGCAGGTCATTGAATTCGCGAAATATCACCATCTCTAACGATATGTCACCGTCTCTAGTAATTTTTCAAGTTATAATTGTAACATTTGAAATTAATTCAATGCAACCCTCGTGAGAAGTTTTCCAATTATTAAGCTTCAAGATTAGTAAGTTAAATAACTTTGTCCTTTGTTATATGTAGAGTACTTGTGAAAATATTCCTTGTTAAAAATTAAAAAGCATTATTTCTTTCTGTCCCATCACAAACTTAACAATGCTTTACTGTATATAACCAGAAACAGGTATAAATTAAAATAAGTGCAGGAAGATGGTTGTCAGGTAATATAAAGCGTTGTTCAAAAACTCTTTGCTGTGGCTTACCTTCACGCAAAATTTTACATACAACGTATTTAAATATTACATTATTTTGTGTATATATAGTTTGCACATCTGCAGCTCTGCTTCAAGGTCAGGGATTGCATATTTTTAACTCTCAGCGACTTAAGCTTCTATCCGGAAATCACAGACGTGTGGTGACGCAGTTATCTTGCTCTGATTGGCGCGTCACTGCACAAAGACACACTGCCAATAGTCATGAAGCAGAGCTATAGACAGGCACACAAGAAATTGAAACAAGATGGTAGAAGACTACCTTTACCAAAACTCAGTGGCGCTAGTCGTTATGAGCTAACAAACAAATAGTGACACATGGTGATAACTGGCCACCTTATTTACTCATACACTCAGATGTCCTAAACAAACACATGAACGTAGAAATTGGTTGGCTCGTGTAGTAAATACTCTCACTCCTGAATGATATCTGTCATGTTTCCGATTTGTATACAAAAGGAAAAAATTTCATCTGCCGTACTTACAAAATTATAATTTCCATACATTTATGAGCATGATTATAACTATGAAATAACTTTAGTGTGAACATTTTGAGTGCGACAAGTCAAGGTAATGTATTGTCCGATGATTGTTGATGTATTGTTGCATAGCGTGATAGTGCTTGTACATTGCTGTACTCTATGGTGCATCATAGCTGAGCCTAGAAACCTGGGTGGAGCTAAGAAGGTACAACGACAAGTTGTGTTCACGTACTTACTAGCTGCTCACACTTGCTGTGACGTCACATTCATAAATACTTGTCAGTGTTTCACGCACAACATTATAAGAAACAAGGTCTAGTACGGAGCAAACACCAACCTTCTTAGAGCAAGCCACGTGTGATTACGTTGGCGACCCTTCTTGTAAGTCGCTCTTTAGACATTTATACCTTCTGCGAACTTTCTATATTTTAATTATTGTTGGTATTGTCATCGTTTTCTTGGTCTGCTTACATTATGGAATCATTTTGGTTGATACCTGTCGATTGATCTACGCAGTCTTTCATCACTCATTTCTTCCACACTGGATCACCAGATTTGTCGACGTTCCTCAATGTTGTTGTTTAAGTTGTAGTAGTTAAGTGATTGTCGAATATTTTATTGAGTACTCTTTTCCCCCTTGCCACTCCAATCACTCAGCGAATGAACCATATTTTCATAACTCAGAGCTTGATATAATTTTATCTCTACTCTGCATGATTCAGCTCCAAACAAACATCCGAATACTGCCATTGTCTTGTAGAATTTTAACATTCACTCGTACCTTGCGTTGTTTTCCAAACTTCTATTTATTGCACCGTGCCGTTGGCAACACTGGAAGAGCTAAAATTGTCACCAAATTATAACGCTGGAAATCATTGTCACTTGATTATTTTCAAGGCATATATATAATGTTTGTATTATTTGCAGTTCCTTATCAGTGTTCGGTTACACAAGACGTCAAGACGTTGATTTACGCGACCTGGTTTGAACTAACAGTGAAAGTTCACACTCACTAGCAAACAAGTGCCACACAGTAACTATGGAACATCGTGACAAGTTAAACTTCGAGCCCTCAAGCCGAGAATATATCCGGGGCTCGAGGCGCAAGCTGGGCTTAGTTGCATAATGTCCCGAGCCTAGTGTGTGTGGGGGGGAGGGGCGTAAACACCACACGCAAATACAATTCGAGGACGAATCATGAAAACAAGTCATAGTCAGCGATAGTGGAAAAACGCTAGAATATTTAGTACGACTGTATTTTTTATAGTGAAACGGTCTACGCTCTCTATGATTGGAGGGTGATCATGTAGTTATTTATCGACGAATCAGACACATTTTAGTAGCAGTTCCTCAGAGTTATCAACGGCCCAGTCAGATAAGGAAACGCTAATTAGTAAAGAGAACTTCAAACATGGACATGCTATGTTGAATCCTAGGAAACTGTCATTTTTCGGTGATAAATATGTATCGCTATTTATAGTATTGTGTACAGTATGTTTTGAAGCGTGCGGACACCTATGGTATTTCTAGAGTTACCTGATTTTAGTAAAACATATTTTTACGCAACATGAACTTCAATGTACCAAGAGGCCAAGTGACGTAGTTGTGAGAAGATTAGCCTCGCATTCGGGAGGACCGGGTTCCAGATTCCAGTCCTGGTCATCTTGATAACATAGTTTTCCTAAATTCGTCCAGGCGAACGCCAGGATGGTTGAGATCTTTGAAACTACGCTTAAACTCTCTGATTTTTGGCGAAAATAATTATGTACAATTTTGTTTCAATGACGTATGTGCACGTATACAGCTCTGCTTCATGGTCTGTGATTGGATGTATGTTAACTTTCAGCTTCTTAGGTTTTTTATAATCAAGTCACAGACGTATTATTTATTTGGTTTCACGTGTCCTCGAACAACACATGGCCTTGGTGGAGATACACGAGGTGAAAGGGGGAAGGAGTTGGCCAGGACTTGTTGAAGGAACCATTCCAGTATTCACCTGGAGTGATTTCGGAAAACCCTGGAAAACCGAAATCAGGATGGCCGGAGCCAGGGATCGAACCCGGATCCTCGTCAATGTGAGGCGATATATGTCGCAGTATCTTTATTATCATTAGTACAGCCGCACTTCTGCTTAGACACACTGCAAGTAGCCATGGAGCAGAACTACAGATGTGTACATAAGACATTGAAACAAGATGGTGCAATAATCCACGGACAAATATCAGCGGCTGTATTGATGGGCCACGTAAAGTCTGTGGCAATGTTAGTATGAGGATTGTGCAAGTCTGGACGAGCCAGCTGCGTGGAGAACACCAGCACGGAGCTGAGACAAGAGAGTCGAGTGAAGAGCGTGTATCTATCGATTGAGGAGCGTCTCTCAAGAGCTGATTGGACACGACGTCTTCTTGAGCCACTAAGGACTCTTCACACAACTAACTCCCACCTTCAAGTTGCCGCCGCCTCCTCCTCCTCGTCTTGCTCTTCTGTACTCTGACCTTCTCTGTCCGGGAGCTGTCCACCTACCATACTTTGTAACTTCAGGAACTTCTGACACTTCTATAGGGACTTTCTTTTATACGTATTACATGTTTGATGCGATTTTAGATGACATTTCCTGTTCCGAGATGAACCTGACATGTCTATTCCCCCGTGTGTACAGTCAGTTTTGTCTTTCACTGGGACTGACATTCATAAAGTAAACAGTAAGCACTATGACGACTATTAAATCTTACTAAAGTTGTACATAAGAGGATAATACAACGAGAGAGCCAGTCTTCATAGTGTGGTTGGTAGAATGCAGGTGTACGGTGCGAGAGGTCCTGGGATCCAATCCCGGTACGAGCTTGGATGTTTGTGTCGTTTTCTTAGGTTTAGTTAGTTCCTACGACGTCCCTCACTAACCCTGAGAAGTGCATAAAACCTAAGGACGTTAATAAACTCTCTAAAATGAATTAAATATATAGAACGCGAGCATCCTACACTGGCAGCAGTAGTGGCGATGTAAGGGATGAAGGCCAAGAAGTGCTTCTTCATATCATCTCATCCTGTTTCAACAAGTCGGCTATCATCACTTCATACAGTCAGTTATATCAGGGAAACTTTACTGTTTGCTGTGTTTCAACGAACGTTCAGTATGTCAGAAACTGTGTAATTCTACTGGTCGTCTTCTTAACCTTCGTAACTGTTACCACACTTGACCAAGCCACTAAAGTTTCTACTATTGTAATATTTGACACTCGTTGATTGGTGTATACACAACTATCCCAGACAGCAATGCGAGCTTGTCGTGACAAGTGTGCAAGCTTCCTAGTTACCACAGAACAAGCTTGTGGCAAACCTGACGCGATAAGCCTACCAGCATTTATACGATACCTGAGTAGCAATGCTTTCCTGAATCCTAAAAACCAGCAGCAACACTGCACGAAATAAATAAGCATAACGTGAACACAATTAAAAATAACATAATCCATCCTCGCCACGTGGTAGGTCAATTTGCAAAACAAACAACACAACTCGGCGGAAATGGTGGAGGCGGATGTAAACGTCGTACCAACGAGCAAATTCTTACTGGACTTGCTCATCAGGCTTGCCACAAGCTTGCGTCAAGTTTGCAAAGCAAGCTTGCTTTTGCAAGCCCAAGGCAAGTGAAATACAGGCTTGCCGCAAACTTGCATACTGTCTGGGATGTCGTGTTACACAGTTATCTTCAAATCATAAATGTTGCAAGAATCAGCAGATATTTCAAGTGTTATCATAAGGAATCTTTACTGTAATTTCACTATCTCTTATCATTACAAATATCTTGGCCTTATATTCTTCAATACAGAATAAATCACTTGCTTAGTTCAGTTGTACCACACTTGGAATTTTTATGCGAAATACGTCTTCATCTACGAGATCGCCTGAAATTCATTTTTTCTTTTAAAGTTTCACTGTATTCAATTAAAATTTTTGCCACGCATAAAGTAACGTACTGAAGATGTTCTATTTTCACTATATTTATAACTCTCCTAGATATTGTCTTACCATTATGATAACTACCTCTTAGTTAACAACATGGGTCGTCCGGCTTTATTGCAAAAATCTTCTGTATAAGCACAACTCATACAATTCAAAAACGTCCACGATTCAATGACATATTTTCAGGGTTCATGTTTCGATTCTATAAATGCATACCCAGGACTAAACACAACTCTCACTTGTGCGTGGAACTATCTGATTGGTAGCGTCAGGAACACACTACAGTGTATCCTGTAGCGTCCAAGCGGCAAGGAATGTTATGTTATACTTCATTGCTGAGACATTATTAAGTGTTTTTACTTTGTATAAATATTTTTATTTATATTAAGATAAATGTTTTTTAATTATATTATTGGCGTAGCAGTACTCTCGCTATACCCACTGTACGGACAAATCACAGCCTGATAACTTGGACAAAACATTTCCTCACAGAGTAAGTGTGTGGCTATAGTATATATTAATAATACTGTTATGCTTTCTGTGGCCTCCGAACAAAAAACCTAAAACGTGGACATGGTGATTCCAATTCTCAGGCCACGAAATTATAAACATACTCACATTTTATTTTAAAGTTCTCGCTACACAATATTAATACAATCCACTCAATTTCACAGTGTATGTGTACAATATGTAAATGTGCATCTACAGTATGCAGTACCATCTTGTTTCAGTCCCATAAAAGCACACAACAACAGCGCTGCTTCACAATTATTGGCAGTATGTCTTTCAACAGAGGAATCACCAATGATAGCAAAGTTACTACGACATAACACGTCTGTCATATGCGAGTAGAAGTCTAAGATACTGAGAGTTAAATACGTCCAATATCTGACCATGAAGCAGAACTGTAGATCTGCACATAAGCAACCAAACTAGTTGGTGCAACATTATTCTTGCCAGATAATTAGTGGCTCTAACTATAGACTATATTGAATATGGTAATTATTTGTGACTGCAGTCTAATTTAGCGTTCCACGGCCGTAAAATATGGGTCGCATTGCTAACGGGACGTAAGAGCAGTATTATTACATCATAATATACCCATCTTGCTGGTATAATGAGGTGAAGCCTGATCCTAGTCGGTTATACTTGATGTCTCGACGTCTTCTCTCACTGCCAGCCTCAGAGACTTAAGTAGCTGTTAAAGCAGCCATCTTTGTAGCTCGTACAGTAACGAGACAAGCGATGATATTGTAGCCGCAAGTAGCAAGGCGATGTGCGTGGAGACTGCGTTAACGCACAGTTTTGGTAACATGAACCTGCATTGCGAGTTTGTCTGCGTGTGTGTACACGCGTCGTGTCCTAAGGGCGCGGCTACCACAATTTTCATCGCCATTTTTGTATTTGTTCGAGATATTTTTTTCTTATTTTAGACTCAAAATGTGACTAAATTTGGCTCTTATGAAATTTTTTTTATCTCTCAGAGTTCTCGCGTAATGGCTTGTTAAAGTCATATTTTGCATGTTTCCGTTTTAAGGACTATATTAAAACTAACTGATATACCAAACTCAAGAAAAAATCTCAGTGGATAAAGACATTACAGGCTACAATGACATGCTCATAAAAATAAAGAATAAAAATTATTTGCATTAAAAAAAATCCTAAAACTGAAAATAAAAAAAATTAAAAATTCAATACTTGTTTATTCTATGCAAATAATTTTTATTCTTCATTTTTATGAGCGTGACATTGTAGCCTGCAGTGTTTTTATCCACTGTGATTTTTTTTTAGTTTGGTATATCAGTTGGTTTTAGTGTAGTCGTTAAAACGGAAACATGCAAAATATGACTTTAACAAGCCATTATGCGAAAACTATGAGAGATAAAAAAATTTTCATAAAGCCAAATTTAGTCACATTTTGTGTCTAAAATAAGAAAAAAACATTTGGTACAAACTAAAAATAAAAACAATTGTGATAAAAATTGTGATAACAGCGCCCTTAATGTAGTGAAATTCACCTAATATTTTGCAAACGATTAGATCGTTATTTCCTGTATATGTCTGTGTAAACAACTGTTATGTACTCTAAGTAATAATAATGCGTCACATTAATTTATTTATTCAAAATTTCAGCCACAAATGTCTAAGGATATAATTCGGCACGCATTAACTACGGCAGTTTTGAACTCGTTGCTCGAGAAGAGTATTTTTGGAAGAACTGTACACAGGGAAGCATCACTACAGCCACTTATTTTTGTGAAAATAATGTTGAACCATCTTGTTTCAATGACTTATGTGCACATCTGCATCGCTGGCTAAGAGATGCAAGTTCAACTCAAATGAATTATACGCCTAAATATAAAGTTGGCAACAATTTAGCTGAGAAATAAATGCGTTAACAAGAAGTTTATTTGTTGTTTAACTCAGTTTCCCTGTAGTTAAAAAATATAAACGCGTTAAAATCCATTTAAATGATCTACAAAATACGATACGCGGTTTCTATTTGCTACATCTGGATGCTGCAGGGGTTGTGGTTTTTTTCTGTAGGTCTCCAATTTCGCGGAGGACGTAAATCAGCCTTCGGGCGCAACCTGGTCCCTTTACAAGCGACAAAACCGATAATTAATGACGGAGCTGGTGTAGAGTTGCTCTGGTTCGATTATATTATTAATGAAAGACTTGTAGGTGAATGATGAGGCGTAGCGGCTCTGTGGGAGTTGCAGCCCCGTTTATCTTACCAGGGCGTCCGAAAAGTATTTCCCTGATTGCAAAAATTCATAGCTTATGCTAGAAGTAAGATGAAAAAATGAAACTGGTGTCAAAATGTTATGCCATAACTCAAGTTTTTTTGTTGTAAGTTCACAGTACGTAAGTAGTGGATGAGGTGCGGAGCCCAGGAAGCCAGACATGTTAACCAATCAGGAGAAGGCGCAGTGTATCCTGTGGTACCACGAGACACGTTCACCAATAAGAGCTCAGAGAAACTTGCAGACAACATATGGAAAGAGTCCACATGATGTCAAGAGCATTAAGACATGGCATGAGAAGTTGAAGACCACATGGTCGGTTGTTGACCTAACGAAGTCTGGTCGACCATCAACCTCGGCTATGAGACAGTCTTTCCTGCGAAGTCCGAAGAAATCGGTGCGCAGGGCCTCACGTGAATTACAGATGCCAAAAGCTATCTCCAAGATATCTTACACAAACGTTTATTGTTTCGCGTATACAAAGTGTAAATCGTTCAGGCTTTGTTGGCCAAAGACAGTACACGTCGATATGAATTTGCAGTTGAAATGCTATCACGTATTGAGGACGATGATGATTATCTCAGACGAATTGCCTTTTCCGTCGAAGCGACCTTTATTGTCAGTGGAGTAGTGAATCGCCATAATGTGCGCATTTGGGGTTCACAACCCCCTGGCGAGTTGATGGAGTGTACCAGAGGCAGGCCAAAGGTGAATGTTTGGTGCGCGCTATTGCATGACAGAATTATGGGGCCATTCTTCTTCGCTGAGGCAACCATCACATCTCCAGTGTATCTGGACATGTTACAACTTTACGCCGTTCCTCAGCTGCTTGAGTATCACCCCGATGTCATGTTTCAACAAGACGGTGCACCACCTCATTGGGGATTGGGAGTCCGTGCCTATCTTGATATGACCTTTCATGAACGATGGATTGGTCGTGATGGTCCAAAGGTTTGGCCTCTACGCTCTCCCGACATTACGCCATTAGACTTCTTTTTATGGGGTTATGTCAAGGACAAGGTCTACCGAACACCTGTACCAGATCTTGCAACCCTGCGACAACGGATAACCACAGTCACTGAATCGATCCCTCCAGTGGTGTTGTCGAATGTGTGGACGGAAATTGAATATCGACTGGATGTGCTACGTGTAACCAACGGTGCTCATGTGGAAGTTTACAGATGTGTGGAAAAAACTTGGATGGTTTCTAAACATTTTGACAGCAGTTTCATGTTTTTATTTTACTTCTAGCTTAAGCTATGCATTTTTGTAATCAGGGCAAGACTTTTCGGTTACCCTGTACATCCTCGAAGTCAGCGAGGTGGCACTCTGGACCAGCATTCTGGAGGTCCCGCGTTCCATTCCCTGTTTCCTTGTCCGTCCATCCTTACTGCGGCTCAACACCATAATATTATAAATACGAAACAGTGTTTGTTTATTCTTTGTCCTTCTTTCACTCAGCAAAGGAGAAACGGATCGACATTAATTTTTTTTCACATGTATAGTTCATGGGCCGGAGACTGATGTCGAATACTTTTTATCCCGGGGTAAATGCGCGGTTTCTGTTGAAAATATGCGGGGCGTAGTTCCTTATTTACCTCTTCACGTCGTAATCGCTGAACTGATTTTGATTAAATTTAGTATGAAGTTGTGTTAGGTCTTGTAGTAACATACAGAATACTTAATACGCCAAAATAATGAAGGCCTTCCTGTGGGATAGCTATTTAGCATTTATCATGATTCTATAATCCCCTTTCACACTAAATCTATTGAAAGGGCTTTGATGCTTGACATGCAACAGTGTATACGGTAGCATCCGAATGGCTCTGTAGTTTTGCTCTTTGGGTTTCGTCAATACTGTAGTCTACCAATCATGGGCAGAGAGGATTGCTGATATATTGACAACTTCATTAATTTTTAGAACCACACTAGCGAAGCCGCTGGTAAATGCTAGTGCTTTAGTTTAATCTGACCATATGTCGTGATATACCCAAGTATCCTTATAAACCACTTTGCGGGCTTCACAATATTGGTAAGCATCTGTACAGATAGTTCACTAGGACACCAACAGAGCAGACATGTGTACTTTGAAAATACGTGTATCAGTACAAGATCGCAATTAAAATATTGACCATCTTTCTGTCACTGAAGTTCGAAACCGTTCTTTCAGTAACTAGGTTAGGTTTACCCTGTAACTTGTTGCTGCTTGAACCACTAACACTAACATACATCTTCAATATACCCAAGTTTTAACGAGGAAGTAATAAGCACTGCTCAGACGAAAATGTCCTTCTGGTGCAACAACCGATACGATAAATCAAGGTGTATGTTATGATTCGTTCAGGCTAGAGTAACTAGTTTGTGGTTAAATGATTTCCGCAACATTTTGTTTCAATGGCTTATGAGCACATCAGTAGTTCTGTTTCATGACCAGTGACTGGTTGTTTTTAACTCTTAGCGTCTTAGGGTGGATTGCAGAGTCACGGGAGTGAAGAATATATTGAGGTAAAGGTGAAACACAAGAGAAGTAGAGTAAAATATGAGAATATTTCGTTTGCATTGCACAGTCAGGAAATTGAGATATCTCACTTGGGGTGAAGTGTTACCACAATATTCGCGAGAAAAATAATTTATTTTCATGTATCAACTTACGAATTTATTTAGCTAAAATGTATATTATTTTCCATTTATAATACACAAAACTTACATGACGGCAATTAGATAGATTTTATTTAGTGTTTTACGCATACCGCAAAGTTGAAAAAATGCAATATAAAAATGTTAAAAATACGTCATTGATTTTGTTTATAAAAGGGTATCGTAACCATTTTGTTTGAAAAATACGTGCCATTGAAAAGACACGTGTAAAAATGTACAGCGAATATAAATTATAGCGCAGATAAAAGTGCGGTATGTCCTTGATATCATAGTCACGTTTCTCTAAAATATCACCAATAAGTTCAAAATAATAATATCGATCTCCTCCATGCGGCAATCTAACTTATATTTACGGTCCTGCGATGTAGGATTTGCAACTTGAGAAAATCTTAAAGATTGCGTGGTAGATAAACAAACGCTGAAAACATCAATTGATTTCTACGCTTTTTTCGAAGCCGACATGGATAACATACTTAATGACAATCCTAGATAATGGTATTTGCCAACATTATGAGAAAATATTTATCCAGATTTACTCATTCGTTACGCGTAATCTCTTGCGCTGCAGTTAAATGAACGAGGTTCCGGCGTCAGAGATTTTGCCTCAGAAAATCGTAACACTGGAAACAATTTTGTTTAAATCGTTGACTAAAACTACTGTCTAGGATTGCGGTTTAGTCTTCGCAAATTGGCTTCATGAAACCTACATTTATAGATAAATGCTTTTAGCGTTGAATTATGTACCACGACCTCTTAAGGAAGGTTTAAGGGCTCCTTAAGATTTGCTCAGTTATTCTTTAGCTTTCACTCATTTTTCGTCTCTGCAATGAAAATTTCCCGCAGTTCACTCAAGAGAGGCCTTAGAGTTTACTCAATATAACGTGCAATCGGCTCTTAGGTGTCTACCAGCTAATTATAGGCGCGTGACGTCACAGTAACCTTATTATGATTGGTACAGACAAATTAGCAACGCCACTCCTCAAAGTCACATTGCTGATTACCATGAATCACGTACGACGCTGAAACAAACTGGTAAAAAATGCATTTCACCGCAAATCAGTGTCTATACGTTTACCCGTGACATGGCTCTGAACGAATCTCCCTCACTGCGAGAGTTTTCCAAACAAATTATGAAGTTGTTGGCCTTGAAGTCGGGGGATGCTGACATAGACTTTCATCAGGCACTATATATTCGTGCCGCTGAAACAAGATGTTGACGAGAAGCGAGTGACGGCGCACATAAACCTCGGGAACGTAAGACGACGTTGACACGCAGGGAGACGCAAACTTTCACACCTTCCATAACAGCGTCGGCATGGATGAGCGCACTAGGGCTGCGTTTGTTCCATTGTTCACTTGGATGGCCTCGGATATTCTCCACTAGCCAGAAATACTATGTGTAATACCTAAAAGTAATAGTCATGTCATCAACCTCGTACAGTGATTGAAACACGTCTAAAATACAGAAAATAATAAATAATCGGTAATAATTATACGTATTTTAATATTTGAACACAGTAACATTCCATTACTTTTCAAACCACCAACGTAAAAATTTATATTTATTTTGGTAGTCTATGATTTCTTACATAACATGTTCATTTCAAATAAAGTAAACGAATTATTTTACAGTTATCATATTCCTTTTATGCTATACATAAAAAACGAGTACTCTCATATTTGTGGGAACAATATGAATATTATAACGAGTAAAAAATGTACCAATAATTACAGTCGAACCAGTTTTACTGTCACATTTGCCAACATACTTCAGTTTTCGCCCAAAATTTAATTGACTGAACGTTGTGCATAAACATTCCATCGATAATATTTTTCACACAATTATTCTGAGAGTGTTGAATACATTGCTCTGTCATTGGCCAGATTCTTTCAATGGGAACCAGACTTACGGGCGCGGTCTGCCGCAATTTTTATCATCATTATTTTATTTTTTATTTGTACCAGATATTTTTTTTTCTTATTTTAGACACAGAATGTAACTAAATTTGGCTCTTATGAAATTTTTTATCTGTCATAGTTTTCGCGTAATGGCTTGTTAAATTCATATTTTGCATGTTTCCTTTTTAACGACTACACTAAAACCAACTGATATGCCAAACTCAAAAAAATCACAGTGAATAAAAACATTGCAAGCTACAATTTCATGCTCATAAAATTAAAGAATAAAAATTATTTGTATTTTTAAAAAAATATTGAATATTTTAATTTTTTTTTAAGTTATATTTTTCACCTCGGAAAAAAATTAACTGTTTTTTTCCTGCATTCATACGTAATGGAGCTAGGAGGTTTTACAATTAGGTGACGAATCTGCAGTTTTTACTGTGATATGACAGTTGGATATGACGTATTGCACAGTTTAGGTATAATATTAACTGATGGATTGAATTAATTTGAACTCGTGTAATTGCAGAATGTGAATTTCCTGTAGTTTTGCTCTGCACTCAGAAACAAAATTGTAACAAGAATGTAACAAATACAAGGTGGCGGCAGGTGTTCGACCTTAGCAAACTACGTAACTTTGTCGTCACATTCAGCTGTGAAAACGCAGTTCAATGCCTGGCAAACATTTCTAAGTGAGACTTGCGAAAAAGCGCGAAACAACTATAATAAAATTGGCTCCCGTACGAGAAAACAGCTCTTTATCTCGTGACCTTGTACTCCGCCCTTCAAAAACAAATTTTACTGCTGTTTCGAACAATGAGCAGGCAGATACGCGAGGAACTATGACAATGGAGATTGATCGCGTAACGTACATGACTTAGAGCAGTTGTCATGCGAGGCGAAGCTGTAGGTGAACGAGTTTGTTTCGAAACCTTATGTACGAATCAACTTCATGGTCAGTGACTGGACGTCTTTAACTCTAAGCTTTGTAGACCTCTACCCGCAAACCACAGGCACACTGTGCCGCAGTAACTTTATTATCATTGGCTTATTCAAACAAGCGACAACTCTGCTCAAATACACTCTGCCAATATCCGTTAAGCGGAGCACAGTTGAACATGTTGGTAAAAATTATGTTTACTACGAATTGCGTAAAATTACTATAAAAAATCTTAAATATGTAAATATTTAAAACTTTTTTTAATATATTACATATGAGAAGCTATTTTTAATGTTTTATTTCACACGAAAAATCGAGCACAATTTTTTTTTAAAGGATATTTCCTATTACAACACTTTCACTAAATTTTGTATAGATCACTTCCAGTTGTAAAGATAGAGCGTTAAAATTAACATGTTGAGATGTAATTAATAGAGACATGCCAAATTCGCATTATTATTTAGGTAGAGGCTACAAGGTATTGACTCTTACATCCTTGTATACAATATGAGATGTTGTTAGCCACGGGTCTTTTTGATTTACGTGTTTCATTGCTGTACATTGCGGTCTGTTACTTAAGTTAGGAAAGTTAACTGATTGTCCACGAGTTTCACGTTGCAAGTCGCGACATTGTATGATAATGTAAGGCGTCGGGCTAGCGAGGAGCAACTTGCAGTCTAGTATGTCGTCAAATATAGCAGGCACTTGCACGCCTCTACTGATTATCGCAGGTTTGATACTCGATGAACACCTCAAGGCTATAAGCCAGGTATGCAATACTAGAACCAGTCCAACTGAACCGTGGATATCAGAAGTAATAATAATACGTACAGATAATGGTTTATCGCGGGAAAACTTGACTGTTTGTTGGGTTTCAAAGTACGTTCAGCTTACCAGAAGATTACTGGCTATCGCTTGTAGGTGAAGTTGTTACCCTATTTGACTGAGCCAATAATAATGCCTCTATTGTAATACTTGATGCCTGTAATTGGCCTGTAGACAGCTACGTTGTGCCATACGTACATTATACAATCATATATGTCGCAATTAACTACATTTTTTTAAGGGTATGTTGACATGAAACATTTTCGCGATATACCATCACCTCTGACCACCATCTCTCGTCAAACCTGTGTAGTTGGTTATAGTCAGATCAATTAAACGGTGTTCGAACATTTTCGTAGTCGGTTGAGCCATTAATTTGAGGTGTTCAGAACTTTGCACAAACTTGTTTCAATGTCTTAATGAGAACATCTGTATCTCTGCTACATATTTATTGTCAGTGTATGTTTGAGCATAAGTGTGGCTCATTTGACTGCACCAATGAGAATAAACATCTGTGCTTTGCAAGTGTAAGCCTATAATGCTGAGCGTTAAAGACGCCCAATCACTGATCAGGAATCACAGCTGCAGATCTGTACATAAGTCGTTGAAACCAGAGAATGAAAAATTATTTTCGCTGAAAATCACTGGCTCTACGTAAATTGAACAAAAATGAAAGAAAATATTTGTTCTAATGTTACCTGTCATAATACTTTTTAAAATAATTTTGCGTAGAACACTCTTTGATTTAATGAACTGTTGAGATGAAGTATAGTTTACCACGATTTCCTGAACTCGCATTCTTGCCTGTTTGATCTTCACAACTTTTGCTACCAACATTTAAACTAACTTTCCGCTGAGATAGAGACATGAAACATGAAACGTAGCTCAATTCTTGATAACAGTGCAATATAGAATAAATAAAATGTGAAAAAAATTATTATTTAAAAAAATTTATAAAAATAATGATCTAATTTCCAAAAGACTTAAAAGTCAGATATGATATTTCAAATAAAAATCTTGTAAAAACCACGTTTTTAAACTGACTAAAGAGTATAAAATAATTTATCCAGAGAAAATGTTTGTAAGCTTTTGAACGAGAATGGTGAGGGCGCACGCAATATAATTGATGTATGAATAGTTCACGAACAATCTTACTGCGTTGGTAATGACATGAGCTCTTGTGTAAGTGTCCCAAGTACATCTACTCTCTACATTCCGTACTGTTACATGTTGCATGAGCTCTACTTTTACCGTTTTAATATTACTAGTATTTTCGTACAAACAATTATATTTTAGTCCGTTTTTAAAAAATGTTGTAAATTAATTTTTATATTTAAATAATTAATAATAGGCCCACTGATTTTTTTATTTAAATTTCAAAGCTATTAGATGTATAGACATCGCACTCTATCACTGCCCACAAACTATACAATCTACAGTTGTATGAATATTACGTAGATCTCATATTCCGACATCTGTAACTCGCACAATACTGTGCATTTCGAAACAACGCTTACTATTTGCCGCAGAGGTAAATAGTTTGTTTAATTACACGCGTTACTTTCCTTCGTTGTTTCGTTTTGTCGCTGTGGACACTCGCGCGTGATTGTTTACGTTCATGCGGGTCACACACGAGACTTTGCACAGGTGCAGTTGCACAGCGTGATTACCTTTATTTCTGCATGAAAACGTTAACTCGCGTAGCGCATACACCATGATCAACATTTAACTTGAACAAAGTATTTTTGACAAATGTATTGTTTGCTTAAAAGAAAACATATCATGTAGGTGTAACCAATTTCACGAAATAATTTCAGGATCAGCTACACGACTAAAACTCCCTAACTTCTGTGCCGTTTTCAATTGAATCGGAGCTTATTCGACTCGCTCAAGACAAATATTACTGAATCGCTTGTTATATCAGTTGTTATCAATGTATCCTTGCACGTACCTACTGTGGAAGCCTTGATAACAGACACAATACTACGCCATGTTTGCACACGTAATTATAAGTAAGTTCAGTATGCGTCAACACTGAAAGAGAAAAATTCACACAAGTGTGCGTTTCCTATTATTCAATTGAAATATGTTTGTAATAGCCTTATGCAAGTACAACCCGCAGAATTTCTTGATCACATATATCCTCATGAAAGTATTAATTTACAGTTCAAGCTGTTTCAATGGCCTAGAGGTATTACTTGAAGTATTCTCTCGTCCTTGCTGTGCAAACACAGGCCAAGGTACCAATATGACACGTGTGTTGTGCTTGAAGTTTAACAAAATTATTTTTTGTAAATAAATTAAATTTAAAAAAACCAACACAATCTTACTTATGTGTGAGGTTTACTCTACTATGCGGTGATTTCCTTCTAATTAAAGTAAAATATGATTTAGCCTTCTTCGTACAGTTTGTTTACCGGAAACTATGCCTGATTAATGGCATTTTATTAGTATTTTACCTTTTAATTGTAAACACTGTGTGGCTCATGATCAATAGGGAAAATTATGTGTTGCAAAATGCAGATGTTATAAAGACATTATATAAAAACGACAAAAGGCAAACCTTGCGTACACATTTCGCCAGCTTTGGGAGTAAACCTGACTTGTTCTTTTAGCAATATCTCTAACACTACAGTAAAATATAGGTATGAATTGCCGTACAAATTGTTACAAATATTCGCTACAATTTGTCAAAAATTTTATGTTTGCCTATGTTTATGTTTGTTTTATTTTACTGATATCTCTACACATGAAGATATAACATAACGTGTTATGATTGTACAGCATCCAAAATATTCATTCTGAAAATTTTTCAAACAAAATCGTTTTATTTGCAGACGTTAACCGTGATAAAATATTTTTGTCCTATAAAATATCCCCCATATATTTTTTACGTAATAACTTGACGAATTTAGATTTACATGTGATAACAACAGATCACTGACCTGAATACAGTAGTTCTCAGCGAAATAGTTTCCACTGAGATCGTAGCAATTTTCTAAAATCCTTCAAGGAAGGAACATTTTTTTTTAATTAAAAAAATGTGTACCTGTAAAGAAAACTTACCAAATTTACAAGTTTGTCTTATGCACAAGTTCTGTGCGTGTAGTATTAACTATGAACCATTGCAGAGTAGCTTTACCGCAAAGGTAGGAAAATTGTCTTACAGCTAAGAAAAGTTTACATGTTTGGGGTTACTACATTTTTCTTTAAAATGCTGTTTATAATAATGGCAGTTTATTTGTGGAAAGGATATTCATTTTTCCGACATAGAGTTTGTGTTGAAAATACCGCTACTATCTTCAACATAAATATTTCTAATATACTTCCTTAATATTAACACAATATTTGTTAGGTACCGTTACAGTAACGTTAAGACAATTTATTTACGGCAAAGTTAGTTTTCAGTGGTTCATATTTAAATAAACGTTTTGTCGTAATAAATGAAACGTTTTTAGAGTGCACAATGTTCTCTCTGAATTGTAATATAGGTGAGGTGTTGTTGTTTTGGTCGGCAAGCGACAGACATATATCTCTAGTTGACCAACCGGCCTTCTCTCATACTCACTGTGACTGTCAGAAAGCAGGAACATGCAGTGTGTTTTCAAGTAGGTGAGGTTATGCAATGTGCAAGCTTCGAAACGAATAAAACGTTCCGCATGTACTGTTGTACGCAAGAATGTGAGTGGTTAGTTTATGATCAGTAAATGTTAATCGAGGTGTGGGTTCTCTGCTCACATAGACAAGGACGGAGGTAGAACACGTGATCTCTGAGTAGATCCACTCATTTTTGAAGAAAATAAATTTGAACCAACTTATTTAATCGCCTTACGTGCACATCTGCATATTTGTTTCGTGTTAACTGGCAGTGTGTCTTTGAGCGGCAATCACAATATCATCACACGTCTGTGTTTTTCGGCCAGAAGCTTAAGACCCTGATTGCCGAAATTGTCCAATCACTGATCACGAAGCATAGCTACAGATGTGCACATAAGCATTCAAACAATTTGGCGGTAAATTATTTTCACAAAAATTTAGTTGTTCATGATATAATATAACGAGGGCTATGTTCAATAACGGGTAATATTTAATACCAGTAAGATTTCACTGTGTAATGTAGTAAAGTGTTAATGTAGGTGTGTAAGTGTTAGTTGACACGAGGCGGTGCTAGGTACAGGGAGAGAGCAGAAGGAACTAACCTGGTGTTGGGGCAGAGATGCGGCGAACACAGCTGCGGGCAGCCACAGTAGCAGAGGAGACAGCATGTCTTCTATATCGCAGCTACTGTGCGTGTGAGCGCCACACCGGCTCTCTGGCGCCTATAAAGTCGTATCTGGCGCCTGCGCTCCTGTCTTAGTATGGAGGGGGCCACCTCTATCTCCGTCCTTGCTTATACTCCTCACTCTAGGTCTGCTATATCATCTCTCTCCCTCTCTGCGCACACTTCCTTATGCCACCAAGTACTCCTAATCCACACGCCCTCACACTATTATTACATTACTTTCATATCATTGTTATAAATACTTACAAAGGCCGGAAATTATATAAATGTACCGGTAATTACTGTTATTTACATTTCCTTTATTTAATTATTGGCATAGACAGGAAACTTAATCTATTATATTACAGGATAAAATGTACTTTAAACACGTGTATAGGTCGGTCACGATAAAGTGAGCACTGTATCGAGTTTTCTTTCAGTCGTTTTTATTATTTTTAATGTAAATACTTCCATGTAACTAAAAACCAATGTAACCGTTTCAACAATCTTAAAAGTTAACGCCTATTAGACTAATAATGCATAATTTCTATTAATTATATGTTCTGCTGAATGCTCAGTTTACAGTGAACAGCCTATATATATATATATATATATATATATATATATATATATATATATATATATATATATTTGCACCACTTTGTTTCAGTGACTCACGTGCACATCGGCACTTCTGTTTCAAGGTTATTGGCAGCGTGTCTTTGTTCAGACACGTCTCTCATTTTACTGCACCTATCAGAATAAGATTGTTGTGAGTCTGTACGTCTATAATTTGCCAAGGCAAGTGAGAGTAAAATCATCCAACCACAGACGATGTAGCAGAGCTGCAGGTGTGCACATGACGCATCGAAACCAAATGTTGCAAAAATCTTTTCACCATAAAATCGTGGCTCTAATCATACGTATATCACCTATACATACGGCCCGGTAGTGCGCACCTGCATCTCTGCTATGTGGTCAGTGATTGGATGCCATAACACCCAGCGTGTGGAGGTTAAACCCGCAAATCACAGACGTGATGTGTGGCAGTTATCCATGTACTGATTGGAACAGTCTAATGAATAACGACTCTGCACAAAAACACTCTGCCAATAACCATGAAATTGAGCTGCAGGTGTTCACGTAAGGCAATGAAACAAAGTGGGGCAAACATCTTTCCGCGAAAACTACCGGGCTCTACCTATACATATGTCACAAGAAGCTACAGTGTCTTCAAGCTTACGTAGGCACAAAACATTTTCGCGATATACCATCGTCTCTAGATATTGTTCTACACTATACAAGATGTTGCAATATTGCGTGTCAGTATTTTAGGGAAATATCCTCACATCAAGAGGAACAATAAACGTTATATGAACACAGGTCTGAAAATACACACAGATATATATGTATGTATTAGTCAACAACAAACAATTATTTTGTGTTTCGACTTTTATTTTTGGTTGATTTTTTTTTCCTTTATTTGTTGTTGACTAATTTCTTATGGATATTCATGTTATGTTGTTTTGGTTTATGGATGTGTTGACTACAGCCAACTAGGCTCGTTTTCTAATTTTTAGGTTTTTCCTTGTTTGTTTTTCTTAAAGTCATTCTAATATTTCTGGGACGACATGTATCGCAATGGCGTATAATATTGCAGTTTGTCATTCTGTCCCATTGCATATACAGGAAGTAGGAATGTCAATAAGATAATAAATGAATATTTTATTTAAAGTGCATTAAATACAGAGAGATTGAATTCATTTAATTTCTTTCACTAATGTTGTATTCAAATAGCCAAATATACGGAACAACACGCGATGAATCGCTATACTGTACTACAGGGCTCATTACCTACAGTACATGGTCACGCTACTGTGGAATACTGTATCGGACAATGCCTGCCTTCCAATTAAATAGCAATAATAGCTGCGATGACATTCCTCAGTATCACGTCCCAGCCAGCACGCCATGCAGTGTACATCATGTACTGTACATTTCCGGACCTGTGTTCATATAATACATTTGCTCCTCAAAAATGTCGACATTCAATTTTGTGGCAACCTGTGTTTGAGTTACCTATTCCCTAACCTCGTGCAAAATGCGCGAGTTGTTGTACAAAACATAGATTAATAACATTTGAAATACCAACCACGGTTAGTACTCACCACAAGCAACTGGTATTACTTGTAACGAAATTTTTGGTAACAGTACCTATCGCAGTCAGTTCTATGTTGTAGATGTGTAAAACAACGGCAGTACACGCCAGGAGTTCATGCCGGCTTGTGCAGAACATTGCAGACCACGAAGCCGAATACATAATTGAAGTTACACGCCTAATCCGCTCGCCTTTTTGGTTAGGCAACTTTTCACACTAGCAAGTACTGGAGTTGTTTATAAAAACTCAAACTGAAATTAAACTCATTTCGTGACCTTACCTATAATTTTTGAAAACAAGGATTTCTGGTTTCTAGAGTTTCGTACATGTCGCACTTTGAATATTGAAAGACATATTTTATATTAATTAGCTACTTTAAGATAATTTGGAATTCTTAGTCTGATATTTTGCACGACTTAAAGAGGTTGTGCTTTATAATTGGTTAAAAAGGAAGGGCATAAAATTAACTCCTGTTAAACCGGATGTCCCGGGAGGAAAGGGCAATATTCAAGGAGGTTACAGTGCTGGTCATTGTGTTAAAAAAAAGTTCATATGAACATGTGGTCAATATGGGACGGTTGAGAGATAGCCCCATATGAATGTAAACATGGATTAGCTCTAAAATTACTGTTATTATTTTATTTGCAGTTATGTTCCTTGATTCAGTAACAAGTAAATTGAAATACATAATGAATAACACACTAATATTATTTTTTCTTATGTGTAGTAACCAAATTAAAATATACAACCATTTATTTTCGTGACATGGCATTTTGGACCAGTGCCAGTCATTTCACAGTAAGGTGTCAAAGATCCCACCAAAGACCACAATTTGTCAACTCGCTGAAGATGACGTGTTTCCAGTCGAAGATCATCGTGACGTTCCCGTATGACAGTAAAAGAATCCATTATGCGAGAGCAGTTCGTCTCGTGTAATAACTTAACTTGTGTAGACTTCGCACTTCACCCAACCTCATAAATAATAACCTAAGTGGTTGAGGTAGGGATACCTTGGTTGCCAGGGAATAGCACTACCCCGACTAATCCACATATTAGGAAATGTAAATGTAAATGATCACTTACCTCGTACCAATAATGAGGAGGACTACATTATGCTGGAAGTACATAAGAAGTGTGCAGCCACAGGAACATCCTCGAGTAATGTACACTGCAACAATTACCGGTACCTTGCCCCATTCATACGATCGTCGAAAACCATAGGACGTATCAGCTGATCATCCAACATACCACATCCACACAGTAATTGAAAAACGTTCCTAAACATTTGTGTCTACAGTAACATGCAATTTGACAAATGTATTGAAGGCGATGATGGAATCTTTGAGAACTTATTGTGAAAGCATTAGCTCTGGACCGAAAATGACATAGTTGTGTATTGTAATATTGTTATTGCAGCTGTGGAAAAATTAGATTAGTGTATTATTAATTATGTGTTACAATTTACGTGTAACTGATGCAAGGAGCATAACTGCAAATACGATAATATGAGCAATTTTAGAGCTTATCAACGTTTATATTCAAATGGGACTATCTCGACAACCGTCCTATATTGACCCCAAGTTCATATGAACTTTTTTGATCAAAATGACCAGTACATCACCTGCCAGAATGTTTCCCTTTCCTCCCGGAACACCCTGTATACTTGCAGTTCTACGCACTGATTGGTGGCCAGGCAAGGCAAAATCCTTGCTGCATCAGAACAGTCTTAGAATTGTTTTAATGAGACAACGTATTGACATAGCCACTGTTGTAATGTGAAAATAATAAATAAATACCTGTATACATGTCCTATAAATGAATGTATGCTTGTTTGCTTCTAACGTACACGTTACATTGGCACTTCAAATTTCATATTAGGTAGAAAATGAATACTGATAATTACATAAGAATTAGTAACTATGGTATTTTTTTTTATTTTAAAAATTTAAACGAAAATTTTTGAAATCTCTGAAAGGTGCAAAGTTGTGTTAAGAGTTATTAAAAAACGTTTGAGAAATAGTTTGAAGAATGTTATTTTCCAGTAAATAGTCTGGATACTTCGTTGTGCCCCTGCCCCATTTTGCCCCCCCCCCCTTCCCACCTGCCTTCCATCCAACCCTATATACAGACTGATTTTATTGTCAGAAACCTTCACGTGCGCACGCATAACTCAAGTTTCATCGCAACCAGATGAACGGCATACGTTATAAGTTGACAGTTTTATTATTACATAAGGTACTTAGTTTTAAGTTGGTACTAGTTCTTTAGTCTTTACTGCATGGTGATAAATAATTATCAGCATAAATTTTACGTTATCTAAATTATTTCATAATCATGATTTAATGTTTCATATACAATGTGCATAATGGAAGGTAAAGTAGCTAGATAAGTCCCAATTGTAATATTTTCAGAGAAATCTTGCCAAATATTCAATTACGATGAAGTTAAGAAAGATGCAGCATAGTTAGTGATACGTTGAGACAATATCTCACCATACTGATATAATCTCAGACCCGCTGAAATAGCTACAGCACAGTAATTGCCTGTTTATTGCTTGTGGAAAAGTTGCTCGCATAGTAGCACATTGGAGCACTTGGACGACCGAAGTTTTGCATTGTATTCTGTGTACCTGAACACCTTCACTGCACTGAGATTATTGCCAACATTACAAATATCCATACTTATAACAAGCAGTTGAAATAATTTAGACTTCGACGTTAAGGAGAATGCAATATTATCCGAGGATACAGTTTCACAGGCTGCATATTCATGAAAGATACGTATCAAAAATTAAACTGATTCTGTTGTTAGCGAAATTTTTGCGCAGTTTCCCTTAGTTCTGACGTAACACGAGAAATATCTTAAATGGGAAAGGGGATAATTAATTTGGCGTGCAGTTTGTTGGAAATACAAATACATGTAACGTTGGCAATAATCTCAGTGCAGTAATGCCTGAAGATGTTCAGTTACGCAGCATACCAGGTAAGATTTCTGCCGCCCAACCCCTCCAATCCCCCCTGTTTATACAACGTTGTAATCAACTTTCTACAATGAGAAAACTACAGTGACGTGCATAGTGTCAGCAGTAACAACGGACCAACGGTTAGGTCAATATGGCGGGACATTGTCTCAGCGGGCTCTTGAACACGTAGGAACATGAATGAATTAGTGGCGACTATATAGGGAGATAGAGAAATGAAACAATTCTATACGGAAAACCTCTTAACCACGCCTCGTTTTGTTCTGCAGACTCAGATAAAAGATTAGTCACCTAACATAGTTTTTTTTTTTTTTAAGTTGACAAAGCAAGTTATTTTCATCAACACATAAATGTTGTACACGGTTGAAAATTTTACCTGTTCTATGTGATCTACTACGATGATGTTATGTTGAGAGTTTCAACATAAAAGCACAACTTTACGTTGGTCGAGGAACAGGGAAAAAATTCGATATTCAGCACTGGCTCTCGTTGTAATTGACACACTGCAAATTGGCTTGGTGGCCTTTGTGAAGTGGCGGCCACATTGTCTGCAACTATTTACGTCCTCTGAGAGGCTACGCGAGGTTTACTTCTTTGTTTGGTCTGCTTTGTGTCGTCTATAATTGCATCACAATTACCATCGACAACAAAGGATTTTCTATACGTGTCCTTGGCATCAAAAAAATACTAATAATCGCTGGACTAGAGCAACAATTTTTAATTGAACATAGTTTTACGTTATATTAATAATTTATCGGTTCTGGCTTTGAGAAGTTTTAAGTGTCGACGTGTACAAACTTTCGGAAATTATTTTATGTTAACAATTAGTTCCATTAATGACGTACATGTCGTGGAGCTGTAAATTTGGCAACGTAACGAACGGACAATAATAACTGGAATATGAATACCAAAGTGTAGAGAATTAGGTGAGCGGCTAAAGTGTAAGTCTTGAACGCATTAATGTGAGATGAGTGTGGAGCACTGGTGGAATGATAAGGTGAAGGCAATAGCAGTACCCTGAGATAACTTCTTAGCAGACAGCAACTTCCTTTATGTTTGTAACGCGCGAAAGTACGAAGTGACATCACTGAAACTCGAGCCGGAATTGCCCTATACAAGTATAAGATAATTCTCAGTAAATAAATATGACATGAAGTCCTTTATTTGACCTGTAATACAACTAGTGCAAATGATTCAGCATTTAGAGTTATGTAACATATGAACTATTCCTGCAATGGTTTAGTATTATAAAGATAATTGTTTCGTGAACGTACACTATCCCGAGCAAATATTGCCGTGTTACAGAAATAACACAATGAAACAAAAATAATATAAGTCAACATTAGCTGTTGTCAACAAACATACTACATACAGATTATTCCTGATAGGAATTACGTTATTGTCGTATCTAGATTCCTTTCCGGAATATTCTATGTTATATGTTTGTTGACAACAGCTAATATTATATTTGTTTTTGTTTATAGTGGATTTTTTTTCATCACGGGAACATTCGCCCGCAATGACGCATGTAAAACAACCGGTTCAGTTTATTTAAAATTACAAACTAATGAAGTATTTTGGACAAATGCCGTTGCAGCAAATGGTGTATCACAGAAAACCAGATAACACACATAGACAAACAGATAAAAATAAACCAAAGTACTTTGTTTGCAACTGGCAAACTTGTATAATTCCACAAGGAATTTAGTCTGTGAGTTACAAGGCAATAAATGAACACTAAGCAACCAAGCACAAAAACAATTATTTTAGAAAACAAGGTAAGCTTTTGCCACGGAAAACACAAAGTTATAACTCCCCTTACTAACGTGTATCGAGATAAATATTTCATTCAACTTGTAACGTATGCAATAAAAGCCGGCCCTCTACAGCAGCTTGGGATGAGCATCACGTATATGTAAGCCAATGAATGGTTAGTAAATATGTTAGCGTACAGACACCAACTGCACACACGCGCTACTATTCAGTCAGTCACGTGACGTAACACAACACTCGGCACACAGACATGTGTCACATTACACAGTGAGGACTAGCGGTGTGGAACAACGAGCATAGCTACGTGTGTCCCGTGTCTCAAATACCAACCCTCCATATACTCCACCTGTACCACCTGCAACCCGCACTGCGTATATGTGTTGGTCGTTGCAGCACTACATACACATTTCATTTAGTAATAATACGAACTGCATACTAAGTAATTACAGATAATGTGTGTAATAGGAAAACTTCTATGTACCAAATACTAATCAGGAATATATTTTCTGAACCGAAATCGCTGAGGGCGGTGGGTGTTCACGTGGAATAAACACATAATGTTATATTTGCGTGACGTAGAATTTGTTTTATAAACGTTACTTTTCACTACATTTTTCCACTTGTGAGAAAATTTTTTTAGCTCCCGTAGTCTTCCCATAGCGATTTGTAAAAGTCCAAATTTTCAAGTTACGGGAACATAGAAATAACAACTTCGAACTGACTTACTCGAATGAAATAATTTGCAATGCAATTAGATATTATAGGACGCAATGCTAAGAGACTTAAAATGAAGCATATTTGTATTATTTTAAATTGTTATAAATAAAGAAAATGTTCGTTATATACAGAATAAAAAAATAACGCAATGAGAGATTCATTGCGTGTTTTTGAAGCCTTTAGCATACAGACCATAACATCACATTTCAGTGCAAATAATTCGAGCAAGAATGTTAGTTTCCGTTGTATGTTCCCATAACTTACAAATTTTAACTTTGATAAGTCGCTACGGGAAGAATATGGGAGCTAAAAATGTTCACAAGTTGAAATGTACTGTCTATAAAACTAAAATTACGTTGCGCAAATATAAAATTATGAATTTGTGCCACTTGAGCACTCTTAAGATGAGACATTCTACATGTCGAAGATCTAGATGCTCTGAGCGTTAAGGACGAACAAGACATTCGCATTAGATAATTGACCGCCTCTAAGCTCAAGATACTGACCTTGTGTGCAGTCCGCTGGCTGTCGGCTTGTCTCCCGCTACTTTCAGGGTCTTGTCTGACTGCCTGCCGTACTTCAGAATTCACTAACCTTATGTATGCGAACATCAAGATAGAAACATTCACTCCACTTTGCTACAGACTTTCCAACAATAACATTATACCTTCGCTGCTCAGAGTCCCTTAGTAAAAAGTTATCAGCAGGAATCTTGCACTCTAATTCAGTGTTTGGCGATGTGGCATGTGATGCGCGCTTCAAGGTCACCCTTATATCTCCGTCGCTTCTGAGCCTCTGACGCGGAAATACCTACCTAGGTAGACGGAGTCCTAAAGTTCTATTCGCATGAAGACGAAATACAATAATGTTGTAGAAATGTTAAACTGCAGACATAAGACTGTAGCTGTTCACAATGTTTGCGGTCGTAACTACATTGTTGCTCTAATAGTAACTATACACAAGCGTGAAGCCACTGAAGCTAACCTATTGAACATCATTTTTCTTATTTGTATATTTTCCTCACAGTTTTAACTCGAAAATCCAACCATAATGTTACGACAGATGATTACATAATTTTTGTGGTAATTTTTTTGTATTTATCCTACGGGTAACGGGTTTTCAGAACATTTTGTTAACTCGCCAACATAATTGTTTTGAATAATTGAAATATATTTAACACACGCTACTTCAGTTCTATTTCGTGGTAGGAAAAAAGTGTGAGACGTGATTTATATTTTAAGCGGTAATTGTTGTTGAAAATATTGGCCATTCATCACCATAGCAAGTTTGTTAAATACAATTGCGTATTTCACACTCGCATATATAACAGAAATTGTTTTGTTATTTAAATTTTTTCTATAGTAGTATTTGTTCGACAGTATAAATCGATGGCCCATTTCAAAGGGAAGTAACTAGAAATCCCAGTTTTGATTTTAAAAATGCGTTAGAAGCGTTCGTGAAAGTTAACAGATTTGGTCGATGATTTTAGGTGTGAAAGAACATAGGAAGCTCTTTAGGTTATAAAAAATCTTAAGATCAACCGTTAGCAAAGCTTAGACAATGCAATAAAGTACAATATAGTTGATTATTGCTAAACTGATATAAGTGCTATTTAACATCATATTATAACAAGAAAAGGTACTCACTGTCTTTCTTTTGAGCTAAGTAGAGTGTTCTGCTATATATATATATATATATATATATATATATATATATATATATATATATATATATATATATATATATTGGTGTACAAAAGAAAAAAATTGCAATTTTCTTGAGTTGTTTCCTTTTTTTAATGGGCCATCAAAATAATGCTGGATGAAATGAAACCTTTCCTTCACTTCCTGCTCGCGAGGGAGGAACAAATTTTTCCCGAGAATTGTATTCCTGTCACGTACGGCAGCCAGAGGAATGCGGAATTATTTCCCTATGAAGACGTCGCTCGTATCCCGGAAAAATGAGCAGGAACTTTTAATGGCGTCCTTCATCTGACGAGGCGAAGGCATCGGCGCAAAGCTCACATATATTCGCCTAGTCACGTTCGTTTAACCGCCGAGGCTGATGTGAACTCAAAGAAATCACGCTGTGTTATTCGTTTGCATGATAATGATTCAAACACCTGCCAGAATCTTGACAATTTTAGTTTGTTTGTCTCTAAAACAAAATACAACCTGTTCAAATAAATGGTGGACATATTTACATGGCAAGAGCATTACTTACCTGCTTTGAGAATAGTAAACTGTATACCGAACGTGACACGCAAGTATTTTCCTGTCTAACAAAAATATGCATGATAAGGGAAAGAAAAATTTCGCGAAATTAATGACCGGCATGTTATAACCGCTGTTCTATGACAACTAAAACCCTGCATATTCGCTCATTGTCTGCTGTTCCACTGAGTAGCAGTTAGTGGACAAATGGTCGGTGTTCTAGTATATACAGGGTGGTGGAACAAACTGATGTTTGCTACTCATGTTTGTTGCCCAAAGTTGTACTTGTCGGTGAGCCCGTGGACAAGCAAGCCGCTGTAAAATGACAACACTCCCAGCGAAACAAGTCACACCCATCTGATCCACAGCGGAGGTTATGACAATCTGAGTAACCCCAACATATTTTCATGTAAACGAGGCTATCAGTAAACGAAAGGCTGGCATAACCTTGGATACAGCTACTGATATTTGGTGAAAAGAATCTTGCTCTAGCTTGTTTCAATTACTTCCGTGCGCAACTGTACGTCTACTTCATGGTTATTGGCAGCTATTGTCTTTGAGCAGATGTGTACATCATCTGATTGTACCAATGATAATACAGTTACTGTGACACAACACGTCTGTAATTTTCTGGTAGAAGACATCCTATCAATGACCACGAAGCAAAGCTACAGATAAGACATTGAAACAAGATGGTGCACTTTTCTGTCCGCCAAAAGCCAGAGGCTCTATTTTATTTTGTCCAACATATCCACGGAAAACTCAGAGCAGGAGACATTAACTGCCGATGTTTGGCTACGAAATGAAAAATATACTTTCCTTGTCTGGCAACATGGCCGGGAAAAGTGGAAGAATTATCTGTCTTCTCAAGATATAATACAGTAAACACCAGAAATAAAATCAACGTTATTATCTCTTTCCTCGACACCCTAGCCTCCAGAGAAAACCAAAAATCCTCCACTAAAGCTAACATAAAATTGAAATTTACTTTCTAATACCTTCATTTTTAAACCAACCACTCAAAATGTTTTGAAAATATTGTGCACAATTACAGACAACATTGTGCTACTGGGCCACAATTTTGTTGCGAAAAGTTTTTTCACAGTTTGTTTTCAAGTGTTTATGCACACATCTGCAGCTGTGCTTCATGGTCAGCGAATGTATGTTTTAACTCTCACTAATCTCGGGAGTTGTACTGGACAATTACAGACATGTGGTATCACAGTAGCTTTATCCTGATTGGTGCAGTCAAATGACTGAACAAAGCCACAGTGCCAATAACAATGACGCAGATCTCCAGATGTGCACTGGAGGAATTGAAACAATACGTGTGCAAAAATATTTTCATTACGAATTCGCGAGCCTGCCAATTGCACATACAAAACATTGGAATTAAGTTATTAAATGCGTAGCTAAGCAAAAGTAATGTATAAAGAAGGCAGAGGCACTCTTATGAATTTCTACCTCTGTCCTCTTTGTACATTTAAAAATCTTGAATCACCAATAAAACGTACGTGTACTTTCACAATTTTTGACAGTGTAGCTTGTCCGGTGTTTCCGGTTAGAACAATTGCTGGGAATATTTGTTAAGGCAACTTATGTTTGGCGTGAGAGTCAAGTAGTTATTGTTTGCTGCGTGGATAATTGTTGCCTTGTGTATCTGAAGCGTTATGTCCCCAGTCAGTACGCTTGCTGTTGATATCAGAGGCGATAAAGAAGTGTCGTTAGGGATATTACAAGTGATACAAAATCATGGCTGGGTAAGGAGTGCCTAGTGTCCTGTATACTGACGCGAAACGTACTTCAGTGAAGTAAAGAAATTTTTGATCAACACTTAACATCTGGATCTTTGGAGCATGTGAGGGGTGACATAGCGAGAGTATGGAGCAGTGCCGGAATGAAAGGGTGGGGAAACGGGAGATCCCCGAGAAAACCCGCCGACCAGTGGCATTAACCGACACGATACCCACGTGCGAAAATCCGGGGACCGACCTCGTCTGGAATCGAATCAGGATCGCCTTGTTGGGAGGCGAGTGCCTCAGCTACTTCACCAAGAAATGCTCCTGCTTAAGTGTTGTATGCTCGAGCCCAGTCATAGTTACTAGATTGTAGTGGATATAAATGTTAATTAAAACAGATAAGTAACGAAGATTCGGTCATTTCTGTAAATTTCATAACCGTACATGTCTTATTTATACAGTGTTTTTAAAGAGTGAGACGTTGATTCTGTGTAGTTTCAATTCGTATACTTTTGGGGCTACGCCATTTGCCTTACAAATGAGCGTGTTTGGTGTATTTCGTGGATGTGTGGGCATTTTATTTTCCCAGCGTCCGTGTGACATGTACGGGCCAGACGTTTTTCTGAAGATGTTCTTGGATCAGTGGACCACTTTATTTAAATGTCTCACTTGGATATCTGATGCTATGTTTCGCGATTATTGGCAGCGTGTCTTCGTGACGAAGCGTCACTTATCTAACTACCAATCAGAACAAGGTTGCTGGTAAAACACACATCTGTGAGTTCCGGGTGGAAACCCGAGACGCTGAGAGTTCAGTACATCCAGATATTGACCTCGGAGCAGAGCTACAGGTGTGCACACAAGGCGTTGAAATAAGTTGGTGCAAAAATCTTTGTTGCGACAACTACATTTCCCTAACGATTACTTGTCATCTTTGCAGCTCTGATACCGGGTGTAGTATGGTTTGATCACGTCGGTGTAGGCACACATGGTATATCAAAGCTCTACAATATATCTCTCATGATGGAGTTTAGATTTTCCTGGTCAGTGAAGGAGAGGACGTGTTGCGTGGTTTTTTATTGGGTCTGGTACATCTGCAGCGCTTGGCCGGCACTTTCCTGTACTTGTCGTCGTGTATTTTGTACGTTGGCTCGGTTGCGGGGGGGGAGGGTAAGGAGTTCCCTGCTTGATCGTGACGTCATATATTTGTTTTTATACTGTGAGACTAGTGTCTTGACTACTTGATGTGGCTCTCCATGTTCTCTGCAAGGCTGGGCGATGTGTTCTGGCTGACACATGTGTCTCTGCAGTACAACTACTGAGCTCTCGTCTGGGGTCGTGCTCTCAATTTTAAATAGTCACATAAACTCTATTTCCTAGAATGTCGATATTGTTCATGTTATGTTACTTCTTCCTTTGTACCCTTGTACTTTAAATATTGTTAAACATTTGGGTTGTACAGGATATTTATAACGTACTTCCGGGTTTTGAAATGGTTATAGATGTTGTAATAAGTGCTATGGGTGTATTCCGTCTCCAGTATTCTATGAAAGACAGTTTAAAGTTTTGTTTAGCTTGTAATGGAATTAATTTCTCATGATTCCTATTGAGACATGTTAAAACTTTGTGTTTCTGCAATAAGGTGACATCAAAATGGAAAAATATTTGGCTTTTATTTCATCCAGATTGAACACTGCCCCACTACAGCAGTCGTGCCTATAACGTGTTATGCACATAGATTTCTGTACAGTTGGGGAGTGTAGGCGGACCAATGGCGTGGCCGCTGCGCAGTCCTGACATAACCACACTTAGATGTGTTCTGGACATATGTTCAGAACATGGAGTAGGCAGAGAATATACGTCACATTTGATACCTGCGTCATATGTCCATAACATCTGACACGCTGGCACGAACATGGGAGGAGTCTGAGTATTCTTGAACCTGTGCAAGGTCACAAGTGGAGCTTTCATCATAATGTACTAATATCTCAGAAACTTAATGGCATGACCTCTTCTCATATTGTTGTTGTTGTTTCAGTAATATTGTTTTTTTTTTTTTTCAATTTTATTGTTATTTGCTTCAAACGAAAACTACTTGTGCAACCCGGAGTACTTTTATAAACCCTTCGTTAATATTTATACATTTTTTCAAGAGCCAGCGTATAAACTTTGTGGAAATACCGCATGTTATAGTTTAACTGTGATAGTCCATTATTTATTTTATTTAAAATCTGTTTAACTTTTGTTACAAAGTAATCTGACTACTAATCTAACGTGTATACATTTCTCAATTGAACAAGTGAAACGCTTACAATTTACGAATCACGAAATTGCATTTTGAAAACGGCAATGAAAAGTTTAATGTTCGCCAGTGTTTCGCAATCTTTACCAGTCAGGTTAATTTTTTCAGTAGTAGATAATAAATTTGTAGTTTTAACTTAGTAAACTTGGTACAATATTCGCTTTCAGGTTGTTATTCTCGTACACATATCGATATAATTGATGACTGTAGTTCTCGACACTCAAATTTAATCTCACTTTGGTCGTGTATACCTAAACGACACACAAATGCTATCTCTCAACGCTGAATTTTAATTACAAACTTAGGTTTTGATGTGAAACGAATCCAAAGCTAAACACCGATTTGGCAGTACGATATTTCACATTGCTAAAGTCAAGTTTTAAATGGTCTTTGTTTAATGCATAAATGCAGTGGTAGAGAGACAGTATTTCGTCCATCAGCCTGAAACAGTTCTTTGCTCTTAAAATTTCATAGATGTAAGATATAATCCCAGAAATTGTTCTTAAGTTGTGTGCCACAACTGTCAAGGTGTAGAGATATATTACGACAACGCAAATAAAATGGAATAAAATTTTTGAACTTAGACGTCGATGTTCACAAATTAAATTCATTTTTAACAATCTGTATAACGTATGAACAAATGTTACCAGATTATAAATAATTCTGACAAGTAGTTCATCTTGTCACAAGTTCACATAGAAAGTTATATCAATATTTAGCGCTGTAAATAATTAAACATGTAAGTATTTATCCAGCCGAAATATGATAAACTTGAAGACAATTGTTTGTGAATGCATAATCTTCAGATGAAAAAAAAAAATTGGACGCAAAAATACGCAAAAAGTTATTCCAAATCAATATGTTAAGTAATCTTGTAATGAACAAAATAAATGAATTTTTGTATCACTAAAAAGTGATATTAAAACGCCACGTCGTAACTATTTTTCGAGCACGCTAAGCTGTTTTTTTTTTTTTTACAAATATTTGGAGCAGATAAAATTATAGCAATGCTTTGATTTCTTTATTTTCTGCGAGTGTTTTCATTTACAAAAAATTACTTGTGCCGTTTCATATAGGACACTACAGGTAGTGTGCTTAGGCCAGCAAATACCAGTATATTTTGAGCCAACTTAAGAAGATTCAATAATTGAATTAGTATCATATGTAATATTTTTAGTGAGCTTCAAGACATCTTGTGAACAAACTGTAAGCTGGGCTATTTGAGTTGACTTTTTATCAGCCTTTTTGTTTAAAAGTGCCTTTGTCTTTTCGATTGAGAACTATAAATTTAATTTGCGTTAAAATGTCTGTCATCTTAAGTAATCAGAAAACTATTGAAATTGACTTTAGTAATGTTGAACAATTTATATGGAACTTAATGTTACTGCCATACCCAGAGGTTTGGAAGAAAGTTATCTCACGCCTCTGCGACTGAGTTTGCTAGCCGGATAAACCATTAATTTAATGAGCTACCAAAATTTTACGTAACTACAAGAACTTCAGAACCCGTCTATATTTAAATAATGTTGAAATATGTGTGTACCCATAGTGTAAGAGATTCTAGCTATTTTATTTATGAGTTAATTTAAACGCATCACAAAATTAAAAAATTTGATTTTCATGGTAATAAACATAATATTTCGAAAATTGCAGTATTGATAATTTTATTTGCAATTTACAAGTAATGTTCTAAAAGTATCAAGCTATCTCTTAGTATCTCCTATTTTCTCATCTTTATTTCTCTACTATTTTCCACACACTCCACACGGTTAGAACATACCTTGTATTATCCCGCGACACTGCTATTAAGAGTGAATTATTTCATTTCTGTAAGTTAGTTGGTTATTCTTCTAATGTAAAACAGGTTTATGCAAATTTATACTTTGACATGCCATCAAGATAAAAAGTATAAAAGCTAAACAATTTTCAATACAGTAAAAAAATCACAAAATATATCTACAAAACACAGAATATCTCTTAAAAATATAAAGTTTGTTAAAAGAATAAAGGTTTTCGGTGACTCCCACTCCCCTCCCCCCTTATAAACACACCTAAATGGCCAAGCTTATGTCGACTTCTCCTGCGCCGTCTCATTGTAGACGGGCGCTGAACGTTTCAAGCAAGTGTCAAGTGGTTAATTGTTCTGAGTAATGTTCTGACAGGCACTGACGTCATGCTTCAACTTAACTATAGAACTTAATTTTAACTAGAGAAGTGCTTGCTTCAAATGTCGGTTAGAAAATGGTCATTTAGGATGTGATTTCAAACTTGTTTGAATAGGAATTCTGAGAAGGTCTGGCTTCTAGCAAACAAATCGTGGACGTCAAACAAAGAAAATAAAAAATTGAAGCGCCAAAACGAAACCTCACGCTCTTGAACTTAATTAAAACGGGATATAAAGTTCTGTCAGCAGTAAATATGCTTTCTTTTCTGTATTCATTCCGAGTGTCACTTTCTGACATAATTTCATTTTAAATGTAGATATACAAATTCACAGAAGTAGAAAGAAAAGAATGCCACAATGACACCTTACCTAATATAGCACTGTCTGAAAACATTCCCTTCATAATGTGGAAAATAACTGACGAAAACTGTATCTAGATATCTCTACAAAAAAAAAACGAAATTTCTCTTACTAAGTAACATATTTTTGTTAAAAATTCATAAGTTTGCTATTAGTATTAAGAGGATGTTACTTAAAGATGGAGATACAAATTTTATTAGTGCTGTACTGACAGGTATCACTAAAGCAAGATTATTGGAAAGGTCCGGTAGTGTAAAAATATTATTTATTTTTTGGGGGACTGTAAATAATAATAATAATAATAATACAGTACAGTACGAACGTATACGACTTATATCATATGTACAATTATGTAATATGGCATCGGACTGTTGTGTATTGAATCTGTCGCTGAATGTTCAGGTGTAATTATCGTTTCTATCACAGTTTATTCAGATATCACATCGTGTATTTTCGACAGTTTTGTCCCTATCGAACGAAATTTAATTAATATAAAGAATTTTCGTAGTTAATATTCAAAACATTCACATAATGATTTTCTTCTCTATTAAATCCTTCATCCTGAAAACTTATCGTTTTTTAATGTTTACATTAACTTTAGTTTTCACAAGTTGTTAACAGTGTTGTGAAATGTTATTACAAAGCAGTAAAATTAATGAAGCACTGCTAAAAATGATTATGCCTAAATTAAATTGAATCAACCGACTTTCTACTCGTCTGCAGTTCATAGTGAATCTTAACTCTACGCAGTCAACTCTGATATAGCATAGAATACACTATTCGTTGATAAAGCTTCACCTCGTAAAGACAGAAGACTGAAAAATGTCCCACAGGAAATAATAGGCCAGTTTAAATATTTAAACAGAAACATTAAAATAATCTGGAACAATAAACGAGATGGTTTTCGTATCGGGTCAAGAAATCGTTTATTTTTTCTACAGCATATGATTTATGGAGAAATAATTTGGTACCAACTTGTTTCAACACTGCTTCATAGTCAGGGATGTAGGTCTGTAACTCTCAAGTTCTTAACCTTCTACTAGCAAATCACATATGTTTGTGTCGCAGTGATTTGTTCTTATTGGCTCAGTCGAATGAGTGACACATCTGCTCAAAGACACGCTGCAAATAACCATGAAGCAGATATATAGGTGTGTACTGAAACTAACTGGTGTGAAATTCTTGTCCACCAAAAATTGGTTTCTCTAAATATTCACAAAGTAAAGAGAAAATATTTTTACTGCTTGAATAACAATTAGAGTCGTTATCAGAAATTCTCGGTGTCTCTGGAGCCAGTGAAAGTGCTGCGCCGAATAACTGCACATTGTAGTCGCTAATCAGCGATAATTGCAGTGGAAATCAACGAGGTAATAACTGCGCGTCTGTTAACCACACTAGCTCATGCAGATTAACCATGAGTCCAATCAGAAACATTATTACCACGACATACTTCAACAACCTTCAGTGGCGAGTGACAAAGAGACAGGAAGTATTCGTGTGTTTACTAACCTGCAGATTGTATTACTCATACTGAACTATATACGAGTTGTTTACCACTAAATTATTTTAGAGTGCGTGGTAGATAAATAAACGCTGAAAACATCTATTGATTTCTACGATTTTCTCGAAGCCAATGTGGATAAAGTATCCAATGACAATCATAGATAATGGTATTTGCCAATTTTACGAGTAAATATTTATCCAGAATTACTAATTCGTTACGCGTGATCTCTTGCGCCGCAGTTAAATACACGAGATTCCGGCGTCAGAAATTGTGCCTCAGAAGTTCGTAACACTGGAAACAATTTTGTTTAAAACGTTGGCTAAAACTATTGTCTAGGATTGCTTTTGTTTAATTATCGCAAATTGGCTTCAAGAAACCTTCAGTTACAGATTAATACTTTTATCGTTGAATTATGTACCACGCCCTCTTAATGTAAAGTAGTTTATCCTACTGTTGAGTGTAAACAATTTTTGTACAAACACCACACCTCAGCTATGAAAATGTAAAGCTTACAGAGTTTACAAACTTTCTCTCTCGTCTAAATACCTTGAATGGACTGGAAGCGGCTCAAGGCTCTCAAGTCTTCAGTCCAAGCTCTGTATATGTCTACTCACAGTATTTTCCCTCGGGAATCTCCGGTACTTCTCGAGTTGCGATCAGCTTCGTCCCTACAGTGTCGACCGGATATCCGCTCTCGTCTGCATCTCTTATTCCTGGTCTGCACTGCCACTCTGCAGATAAGAGGATTTACCATTTTATCCCGCTTTTTTATCGTTTCCATATCTTCATGAGAAGTAAAGGACTCTCGACCCGCTGAAAGATATTCCTCTTCAAACATTTCACTAACTTTTAATGGTACAGCTTTCACTTGATCTTCTGCCAACTGTCTCTCTTACACGGTTATAATGTTGCTTCAACACAGTCCAGTGTTTTCTCTTCTCGTAGGTGTCAATAGAACGCATTAAAAGATCTGCAGGTAATATCTTATTTGGCGTCGCTTTGTATGTATATATACACGCACACACACATACAGTTTGCTATATGCTGATTAGCATATTTATACTTCTGGTTCTTTACGCACCTTTCCAAAGCTTTGCAGTCAATTCAGGTTCAATTCACGAAGGGAATTATTTCACTAACTGTACTAATCAAGTTAACTCGTAAAAAATTATTTGACTTTTTTAAATGTTGTGCTTCCGGTGGCCACAAAAGTTCAAACACTCTTAAAAACTTAAAATAAATGTTATTTTCTTGCATAAAGGTGACGGTTATCGCCATATTGTTTATGTCATGTGGTTTAAAGGTATTATGTTTACTGTAGAACAAATGAAGAGAGCACTGGGTTTCTACAACATAAAGTGTGTGTGTCATATATATATATATATATATATATATATATATATATATATAATCATATTTTTGATCTGCAAATGAAGGGTTATGTATCGCTCCTCTGACACTAAACTTGCTTACGATATTTATGAAATATTTCGTCCTTACACTTTAACTATAAAAATAAATGTTTTATTTGTAACTGAAACCATAAAAACACTTTTACAAATCTATTCAATTCATATTGATTCGCCTATATGGAATTGATAGTTTCATTTAATGTGGTTTTCAATAGGACAAGTTTGAGAACTTAATTTAAATAATCAACATCAATTTATACAAACACCATGAAAGAAAATGCTTTGAATTGTTAACAACCCCATTCGTTAAAACCGTCGATGATAAAACTTGCATTAAAAATTAAAAAAAAAAAAAAAAAAAAAAAAAAAAAAAAAAAAAAAAAAAAAAAAAAAAAAAAAAAAAAAAAAAAAAAAAAAAAAAAAAAAAAAAAAAAAAAAAA
>PNEQ01068794.1:85547-97003 GCA_003012365.1 Medauroidea extradentata | reverse complement strand
ACAGAAGTGAAACAGCAGGTAGGACAGCGAACTCAGCCACACACGCCAGCAAAATGGCTTCCCTGGCCAGGAAGATGGCGGAGACACCTACCGCCAATCAGCGTAAGGCGGCTACCCTGCTAGCCGGCAGCCAGGCCAATAGGAAACCTGCCGTAACATGCAGGAGCCAAACATACACGGGGCTGATATCAGCAACCTCAGGCAGCCAATAAGCGGCCAAGTTCGCCCGTATCAAACGAGCCGCCACGCCATTTCACGTCTGTATTACTATTTAGTCTGTGTCACAGACATGACAATGAAGTATACATAATTGGCGTTCGACCTGACGTGGAATGTACCTGCGAAATTTACGTACCTCTAATCATGTAATGCGTGATCATCAAAGGAACGAAGGCCCGGAGCCAATAGCTTCACGGAGTGTGTTCGGGTAAGTATAGGCCAATGGATTCTAGCCTACCTATCATGAAATAATAAAGCGAAATTGGCGTCATGTCTCTGCTTACCCATGCCTAGAGATGATGGTTTATCGCGGGAAAACTTGACTATTTGCTAGGCTTCAACGTACGTTCAGCTTATCAAAAGATTACTGGCTTTTCCTTGCACGCGAAGCTACTGCCCTATTTGACTAAGCCAATAAGAATACCGATATTTTAATATTTGACGCACGTTATTGGTCTATAGACAGCTACGTTGTGTCAGTGTTTTCAAGGCTATGTTGGCACAAAACATTTTCGCGATATACCATCATCTCTACCCATGCCATATTATTATTCAGTCGAAGTAAAACGTTTAAATCACCAGTTTAGGTTACTCGTCAACAATGCGATATAATCATTTCCAGTCATATATTGGTTAACTGGTCTAAAAACCTGATGGATAAAAAACTGCCGTATCAAAATGGCTAGTTAAGGAATTAAAATATGTGTAATTTAGCGTGGTTCAATACGAGCATTGTTCATATTTGAATTTGAAATGTTCTTTACATAGTGAAGATTTAATTATTAACCTCCAATAAACCATAATTTTAGTATTCTGTACCAAGTCATTTATTCATTTATCTAACTTAAAAACAAAATTGAATTCTGCTCTAGGTTATTGCATAGCTAAAGAAAAAAATTATAATAAAATCGTGAGAAAATCTAAGTCTGCTACTGATCACACGCGATTGGAATGTGTTAATTGGAATGCAGTTCTAAATTTTTATTTCCAAACTCTTAAGTTAACCAACAATACAGGATTCAATACTAACAACAAATATGGTGACTGTCACATGTGCGTAATTATGACTGCAAGTAAACTGCTTCGTCTACTTGCTGTAAGGAAGTACAACAGTGCTAGTACGTACTAAATCATGTCACTTACGAGGATAAGTATGAATTTTAAAAACTGCTAAAATTCAGATTCAACTCAAGTTAGTTGTAAAATGATACAGGACAGGACATTTCTGATAAAACTCGCGTAGCTATATGGACAGTTATCAGTAATCAATCTTTATATATAGTGGTAACCGTTAATACGATTTATTTACTATCGTTAACCTGGAGTACTACTTAAAACAGTCCACACTTTGACACGAACACTAATACTTGGGGCGAAGGCGTTTGGTTATGCTAACCACGAGACTGCACACTGAGAGTGGGGCGTTATAATAGTATTAATAATGGCAATACTGGTTCTATGCCTTGCATTATTACATCCTCTAGTGCGTGACAAGATGTAATTAAGATAATACGAAGCAGGGTTGTATGTATGGTTTCGGAGTAACCGGCTCTTTAGTAGTTCGTAGAACCACTTTGAATTTGTTTCTCGTGAATAACAATGTTAACATGTCAGTTGCCAAGCCTTCGTGTGGAGAGATTTGCCTTGTGTAAAGAGGTCTATGACCTATGTAACGTTTAAGACCGGTGATTATTTTGAAACACATTAATACTATACTAGTGTGTTTGGTATACGTGTGGAAAACACAAGTGTTAATTAATAGTAAATTGAAAAACTAGAGTGTGGTTATTATTATCGATGTTGCTATCATGCTGTAAGATAAATATATTTTATGCATGTTTATGAAACTAAATTATTTGATAGTATGAATTTAAGAGGAAAAATTACCACGACGTTTCGTGACAACAAAACTTACAAAAACTGATGAATTGTAAGTATCCTAGTAGAGTGTAGGGCTAAGTTCGTTGTAACTCCCGTATGCTGTTTGGGGTTTTCTGGGTTCGAATTCCTTTTAAGGAATGGGCGTGTATGTAAATTTTGTTGTTTAAGGCCATGTTCTTTTAGTTTCTATTGTCTTTTGCGATTTTTTTTAACTTAAGCGAGAGCAGATATAAATAATATGTCAGGCAGTTTCGTTTAAAATAGTTTTTGCCGTGTTAGATAATTTTTTGAAGCAAGAAATTAAGCGGTTTCGACTAAAATAATCAATTAATCAGAATTTCGTTAATTACATAATTATCTAAAGCCATAGTATTAGCTGCCTTGAAAAAAATTAGCCAATGTGAAGAAGACGATTTTAAACAAAACTGTTAGACAGATTTTGACATCTGCTCTCGTTTAGGCGTAAAACATTTACATTGCTATAATAGTAAAAACAAGAGAGCATGGCCTTAAACCGTTATGTCGTGAATGGCCTTATGGAACATAGGAGCAGCAAATACTAACAAAAATTAAAAATAACTATGCCTACTTCAGATGGAATTGCTAAAGGGAAATATCGGTCAGTATGTATCAGAATGATTGTTTAAATTAGAAAATAATGTTTGTGTTTCTAAGTGTTGGAATGTTAACATAATTTTTTTTTCTGTTAGAGACTTGGTGTCATCCTCGTGGCATGTTTTCAATGCAATGTGTAGTGACATAAAATCAGAAAATTTTGATATTTATAATTAACGATTACCAGATGCATTCCTTTTATGTGGTGGATACACAGACGGAATATATATTTCAAACTTTGATTATTTCGTTCGGCACATGGCCTAGTGCGCACAATGATATCGCAGACTGATGTGCTTGCCCACATCACAAGCAGATTTATATTTGTTAATTTATGAATGTTCTGGCTATACTGCAATCTAATGGCCAGAAATACGTCACACATCCATCAGTCCGGAGCAGAGATCATCACTACGTTGTTACTTTCTAATTATAAAGTTATAGTTCGAATCTCGAGAAAGTTGACAGCGTGTGCATCGTTTTTATATGGAAAACGTAGATCGGTTTAATTTGTTAGCACCTTCTCACTCCCACGTAGGTAATCGGCGTAAATGCCCCGAACCAGTTCATCAGCTAATTTTAAGAATTGCTGCTCGAAATTTAAGTGCTTACGCCAAACCAAAATATATTATTGTTCCCATTTGAAGTCAGTAACTTATTTAGGACGTATTCGGGTATTGTACTCTTAGCATCACGTATATTCAATACGCTTGTGTAATGTACTATTATATATATATATATATATATATATATATATATATATATGCAATAATTTAGAACCATACCTCACATATTATTATAGCAGTTTATCTACTTCAGAGCTTAACAACGGACTAAGTCAGATGATACGGTCTGTTGCGATGTCAGGTTTTACAAGTTTTATTCTTGTGTTACCCGCTAATAGTTTTTATTGTTTTATGTGAATTTTACTGATTGTAATTCTATATTTGGCAATAACGTATGTTAAGTTTTAAGTGCACGCACATTAAACACGTATGTCTGTAAAATACACTACGCATTAAAGAAAATGTTTTACATTAACAAACAGTTAATGCGTGTTGGTACACCGATTTTTGTATTTTATTACTGTCTTGTTCATTAAACAGGACAGCTACGGGTCTTCTACAGACATGTATTTTGCTATTTCTGTTCTATTATTTCTCCTGGGTCTTGGGCAGCTTGTGTTGCAATACTTTTATTTGCATGTTTTCACGTAGTAGTAATAAACTAGGCCGGGGGTGGCGATGATATTGAGGTTAGACCATAATACCCCCCCCCCCCCCATCCTCAATTACAGCTATGCGGGTTCAATTGACGTTGGGGCCTCTTCCTGATTTAACGTTTAGAATACGTGGTGGACGTTGCCGTAAACCGACTAATTTTCTCCGCTAACTTGGTTTACTCTGCCCCTGTATTCTGTATTCCATCACAACTCTACACTCATCTCGTGTATATATATACAGTATATATAACAGTCACCGGCGCTTAAAACCGCTGGTCCCTGTCTATTCTATTTTAGTAAGTTTTTTAAGTTCTGAAAGGGAGCAGATATCATAAAACTGTGATTTACAAATGATGAAAATTGCTTGTGCTATATAGCCACATTTCTTCAAAACATACGCATTTATAATTATTTTTGCTAATTATTGACTTTAAGAAAATTTAATTAAGTCAATAACTAGCCAAAATTATGCAAACTGACATTTAAAAAAATTAGCCTACAGAGTACAACATTTGCCAACGGTTTTGCGATATCTGCTTCCTTCCATAATTTAAAATTTTTAACTGGCAAAAACAGCATAAAGACGAACTCGTGGCCTTCTGTTTAGCGCTAGATTAAATATTTAAATGAATATAAATAAATGATACAAATATCAGATCAGTAGAGTCACGGATATTTGGCGGGTTCAACGACCAGCCGGCTGGACTCCACAGTCCGATGTCTGCTGCTCCAGTGAGTGGTCAGTTGTACATGTGACAAGGTAGCGCGGGAGTCTGTGAGTGTTTTCATGCAGGTATGCTATTGGTTCACAGTCCTCAAGTAAGAGTTCCATTAACAGTAACCCACTCGTGAAACTCATATACGTACACATACTTTTGAAATTTTACGTTTTCTGAAATGAATTCGAGAAATGTTTTGTTCTCTTAATATCTGTTATGTTCACTGCGATATAAACATTATATATGTATAGCGCGAGAAAACTTTAGGTCAGTTGGTCATATACTGTACAGGAAGTCTGAAGACGACGATAGCTCGTGAGTGTACTGATCTTCGAACGACTCGACTAATCGACACTAATAAATCGATTGTTGGCAGGGGCTGGGACGCGAGCCGTGACGCGCGAGATCGTGACGCCTAGCAGTCACGGCCACCGAGGACTTGTGAGAAAAAACGGCGACGATAAATCTACTACAACATCACGAGCACGATTACCGACCTGAAGGAAGGCGACATGTAGCGTTTTAGAATGTAAATTAGGGCGAAAAAAAAAAAGTTAACAGCTGTAAACAAGAGTAGATTAATTTATTTCGTAACCTTGTTACCGTTTCTACGCTACACACGGAGTGTTCCGGAAGGTTGGGAAGTCGTCGCTGAAAAGAATGTTTGAGCTCAAAATGTTGGGTAAAAAAGGTGGGGATTAAGTAGAGTTTTACGTCCCGTTGACAGTGAGGTCAGAAATATTGGCTTGCACATGCCAAATTCTGTGGGTTCAAAATGACACCCTAATAATTTATTACAATAATACAGTACGTTATGATATTATATATATATATATATATATATATATATATATATATATATATATATATATATATATATATATATTATAACTGTAGAGATACTTGAAAATCGCGAAAAGAAAAATATATGTTTTTTTTTTTTTGCTAGATTCCAACGTGCTACGTATAACACTGAATGTTACCGTTTATTTTGAAGCAATGTTCAACAGTCCCTGTTTATAACGGTACAAGGGTCCGCGGTGGCCGAATGGTCAGACCATTCGCCTCCTACCAAGGTGATCCGGATTCTATTCCCTGCGGGGTCGGTCCCCGGATTTTCTCATGCGAGAATCGTGCCGGACGATGCCGTTGGTCGGCGGGATTTCTCGAAGATCTTCGGTTTCCCCTCCCTTTCATTCCGGTGCTGCTCCATACTTATACTAACATGTCCCCCCCCCCCCCCCCCAAATTCATCGTTAAAGAACTCGATGATAAGCGCTGACCAAAATATATCACTCACTCACTATAACGGTACAGCTTTAACACAGAACGTGTGTGATTCGTCATAAAATTGCTCACACATATCACAAATTACATCATACAATAGTAGTAGGATAGATATACTACAGTTTATTGGAGACTATATTGACTTCAAATATGTTTGCTGTTTTTCAGTGACTCTAAACATAATGTTGTGTGTTGGTTTTAATAAAACGCAAGTGTAAATAGGTCGTACTTTATCTGTAACTAAGTTGCTATAGACGGTTCATGATAAAGTTAGCACTAAAAATAGCCCTGTAAAATTTCTATTTCAAGCCGATTCGTATCTTTCCGCGCGTAACGACTTACGAAGGGAAATGACTAACCTCTCTGGACACGCCACTTTATGTTTGCACGTGTAAGATAAATTGTGCAGTCGGTAGCAACCGCAATACTTTGATAAATAAAATTTGATTAACTATGCGAAATTCAAGTACGTCGAATTCAGTTGATTTTATTTTAGTATTGTTGTATTTAACTAAGTAAATACACGGAACTACTTTCGGCAAATCGCTACCAACCATACAATCAGTAAGGGAACTATCGTTAATGTTGAATAATATGCAGAAAAGACAAGTGATCATTTTTAAAGGTTAAACTTTTAGTGTTCACTTTATTCTTTCATGCTCAAGTATCCAAACGTCAATATGTTTAACTTTTCTTATTAATCTTTGGCGAATTTTTTAAAACTTCTTGGCGTTGTCTTCCCTTGTACAAGGTGGCCGTTATCTGGCAGCAACGCGTACTTACGTATCAGTGTCGCAACGTGATTCAAAAGAAAGCTGCATCCGCTGATGAGCGCGCTGTTTTTCTAATGAGTCCTCTGCTGCGAAAGTGAGGTACCGGGAAACATTTCGTATGCGAGGCGACTAGCCAAGTTGCCGTTACTTATTCGCAGAAGAGTAGTGAGAACAGAAGCTAGTTAAGAAGCGAGACAAGGTGTAAACAGGTATCGATACAACGTAGCGATCTACATGTGCTGCGTGTTTACACTTCTGATAAAGATCACCAAGTTTTAAGCTCGGTGTTAGTAGTGATCCTAGGTAGTCCTAATGGCACTTGTTTGTTATTGAGACGATAGAGCGGAGAGGATTAAAAGCCTAGCACAAGCGGGGAAAAAGTGCCACAAAAAGTAGGGATGGGCGTTAACTAGGAGAGACAGGTAGGAAGTGTTTCAGGGGTGGCCAAGTAAGCTGCAGGAGAAAGGTTGCTGCCAGTCCGTCACAGATCAACAAACAACAACCGCTCACATAAGATGAGGTCGACGTAAACTGATCATGTAACTATTCTATCCACGAGACAGGCATCAGCCGTGATGGATAAGATGACTTGACCTGGAGATAAAAAACCACGCAATGATATCGTAATTGAGTCTGATAATGATAATAAATGTTACGAATTTAATTAACGTACATGTTGTCAATTTATTGCTAGTTTTGGAGTTTGTTTCGTTACGAAATCTAGGTTGTATCAGTTTTTTTAATCCCCGACGCAAAAAGAGGAATGTTATAAGTTGGACGTGTCTGTGGCATCGTAACTCCTAAACGAATGCACCTATTTAGATGTGTTTTTTTTTTTGTTTGAAAGCTGACTTGATCGAGAGTATTCTTAGCTATGATTCTAGAAAATCGGTTTAGCCGTTTAAAGATCATCAGCTCTTTTCTAGTGTTTTTGTTAGTGAATGTGAGCAATTCTACTGGTCTGATCGATTTTAAATTTAGTATCCTGTGATTTGGGGGTTTTCTAAATTTTTAATGCAAGTCTTAACTTGTTTCCTATTTATAGTGCCTAAGTTTATTATTAAATGGTATTCATTGGATGCCTGACATTATGAAGCACAAAAGAACGTCACTTTGAATGTGAAGCTAGCAGCTGCAGTCGACAGGAACAGAGAAATCAGGTCAGTGGTTGCGGACAATTAACAATTATCTCAGCGATTCTCCCGTAGAATACAACGCGAAGTATCGTGGGAAAATAAGCCTGTTATATCAGCCATACAATCGTCACCGGCTCGTCAGAATGTAAATGGATTGAGACCCACGACGTACTTTTCGTCGATAACCGATCCGTCAGGCACCAACCCACGGCTACATTCTAACGGCAAAATTTGACGCGTCCATAGAGTCACCCATCACTCAGCAATAACTTATATGAAATAACTAATTAATAATTTACTTCTAACGTAACGGGGCCGCGGTGGCCATTCGCCTCTCGCCAAGGCTATCCGAGTTCGATTCCCGGCGGGGTCGGTCCCTGGATTTTCGCACGCGGGAATATTGCCGGGCGATGCCGTTGGTCGGCCCGCCACTTCATTCCGATGCTACTCCATATTCACCTCATGTCAACCCTCACCAGCTCTAAAGACCTCGATGTTAAGCGCAGGCCTCAATCTCTCACTCACCCCCTTCTATCGTAAATAGTGCAGTGCAACTTTGTAATAACTTGCAATATTTAACCAAGTAAAGCCTCAGTGCAGAGAATAACGCACTGCATTTAAAATGGAACTCCCACATTTAAAGGTAATGTCTACTCCAAAGTCCTGGCGCGAGCCAGGTTGTTAACTTAAATTCCATGGGGCTTGGTACTTTCAGGGGCGTCATTTATTGAGGCAGGAGGGGGGGGGGGCAAACTCCCCCTCAAGATTTGAAATTTTAAGTATTATTTTGTTATTTAAATAATGCTAACTTAAGAACATAAAACTGAAGGTTTATTATAAAAGTTTCTAATTTATACATGCTTAATTAATAAATAAGGTGCAACAAGGTCACTGTTCCCGAAAAAAAAAATCTTCCCCCCCCCACCCAAGAAAAACCTGAATTGACGTGACTTGTAGAGCCTTTATATACACCACCACTGTTTTTTGTATATTCTGATGATGTTTACACTGTTATATAATATCTTAAAGCGTATTTTAAATACCCTGTCTTCATTAAAAAAATCAGTGAATAACACTTGAAAACGTCACGTAATAAAATGTTCCCTGTATTTTAATTATACTGCTGTAGCAATATTCTCATCTTAATGCAAAAAGTGTATTTTTTGTCCAAAAACGATATTATTAAACATGAATGAACATTGTCGAATATAGTATAACGTGTCCGTTTTCTTCCTCACATCATGGCTCACAGGTAAGCAGCACCCTTAACCAATTTCCTCGTTAAATTCCTACCTTAGACTTCAGACAAAACTCTTAACTTATGCGTAAAGCGACGTGGCGATGCAATCGGTTTGTTAAAATAGGAAACGACAAAAAAAATGTTGGAAGGAAGAAGTTTAGAAGATAGGTTCCCGTAAATTGGGTACACTGGGTAAAAATTAGACATACTGTACAACCTGCCAGGGTTCAATTTCAAATTTACATTAAAAAAAAATCACATACCGTAAGTGTAACGCTTCAGTGTAAACAAATTTGTGCTTTTATTATTTACTTTCGGTGTCTTACTACACACTCATTTTTCAGTACTGCTGCTCGACGTGTATTTTATAAAGTAAGTTATTAATACAATGAAATTTACAAGTCCCAAAAGTTTAATCGTTCGTAAGTTTTTATAATTACGGCTGTCGGATCGGCTTCAGTTTATCATGGTTTAAAGAATTCACCTAAGGCGAATATTGTAATTATTCATTACCAAAGACCATAGTCGGTTACTTCCCCATTTTCTGTCTTTCAGATCCACTTTCGTTACGTTGACCACATGTGAAGCCACGTTTTCTGACTGATTTTGCTTATTTAAATTGTGAATACAAAATTAATTATGTCTTCTAAAATATTGTTTCTTCAACTTGGGACCTTGCTTATTTATGGACAAGTTTTGACAGTAACTTCGAGTGGAAACAGTGTTTCGGTTATCTTTATTCCTTGAAAAAATAACTGTCCCCATGTCAGGTTACACGTTCTGCGTGTAGGTGAATGAGCCCGTTATGCTGGATGAAAACTTGAGTGACGAGACTGTTTATAAAACTGAGACGTGAGTTATACAGTTTGACGTACGGAACGTAATTACCTCGCTTGATGGAAGGTGGACTTTCATCGAACCTAGATAACGCTCATTTTTGTTCAGACATGCGTTCAGGTAACACTCTGGCTGTGTGTTGTGAGCTGGCTCGGCCAATAGAGAAAATGGCGTGCGAGTCAGCCACACGACATTAGAGTAGTGCGTTTGCCTGAAGACCTACTACGCGCAGTACAATGCTTGTCGACCGGTAGCCTACTTTTCAGGCGCTTCTGTATTTGTTATACCTCCGTAGATAGAATCAAGTTTATTCTGCAAGTAACATCACTATGAAACAACTTTTCTACTTTAAGTGGGAATGTTATATAATGTTATTATATAATATTCTGTATTTTTCAGTTTTCGAACTAAACTTTTATTATATAAATTTTCTCTTAGACAAGACATAACGTATGTTCTTCATAAAATGCTTGACATAAATGATAATGGAATTTTCATTAAATAGTCACCTAGAATCATTGTAAGGGAATTATAGATTAACTTTCAAGAGTAATTACAAGTCCAATATAAGATGAACATGTAACACTATTATGATCTCCAAAAATTATCACAATTATCTTCTATGCCTCAACATTGCCACATGTACCAAAAATATTTAAAACAGAAGTTATTGCAAATAATTGATAAATAAAATTTAGCACCTAGATCTACTCCCTAAGTGTACTTAACAAACTAGCATAATGATAAGCTATTTATTTAAATGCCATACTAAAACAAAAAAAAACCTAATTGTTTTAAAGTTGAAAATACACTCTCTCTGTACTGACTAGACACCTAATGGAACAGAGTCGTGGTGATAGTGGTTGAAGTTCCACCCGAATTAGAAGGCTTCGCCCTTTTGTTTTAGTGTCGTAAGGAAAATTGATACTAATAAATTTGAGAATTATAGCCTCGGTTTTTGTGACGTTAACTGAGGTCAGCAAACAACTCAATGTTATCATCTAAATAATCTGATAATTGCTTGTGTCTTGTATGTAGATGTAGATTAAAGGCCGTATCTATAGACCTCTTTCGAATGACAGCCAACTCCTCACCAATGCGTTCTCTATGGGGATTGCAGTTGGTTGTCATTCCAAAGATGTTTATAATATCGGCCCCATGGAGGTATTAGTCTATGGAGTGGCAGCTGCCGTACATTTCAATAGTTATCATGTGAAGCCGATCATTTTCGAACATTTTCGAACTGCGCATGCGCAGGACGTTATTTTTCACGAGTCGCCATATTTTGGGTGGCAAAACAATAACAGAAAGCAATGTAATTATGTAATTTTTTACAAAAATTCGCGCAAATTTTCTATTTGAATCGTACACAACAGTTTACAATTGCTTCAGAAATATAATAAAACCTAATTAGCTCTCGCTGCATGTATGTACTTTATAAACTTGATGAATTTAAATAAAAGTTTCTTACCTGTACAAAGATAATCCTCCGCAACGCTCGAATATGTTTGTAAGGCCAAGAGCTGC
>PNEQ01068794.1:27594-85447 GCA_003012365.1 Medauroidea extradentata | reverse complement strand
ATCGGCCCTAAGTCTTTAAGGAATATTTTGTAACATAGTAACGAAGGAAACCAATTTAGATTTTAACCATAGAGGTAATATAAACTATATATATTTACTCCAAGGGTCTGCCGGACGTGTTTTGCCTACCAACTGATGCCATAACCTACCACAGAACAGGCTTTGAACATATTTGCGATTCTCGAGTATGGTGAGATAAAGTGAACGATCTAGTGTACTAAAATTGAATGTTGTGATCACATAATTAGTTTTCTGTCAGCTTCGAACCTGCCATGCTACCACTTGACGAATAATTATTATGGTTATAGCTTGTAGTCTACACTAAATTTAGTTCACTTCAATAAAAGTATTATTATTCTCGTTTTATAAGTAGGTCCTAACAAAAACTGATGTTATTGTGTAGAAATTTACTGGGTGTAATGTTCGTAGACCTAGATAGGCCTGGCCTAGGCCTATTATAGGTGGATTTTAAACATTTTCAATCTGCAATGTTTTCGTTATGATATGTATAGGTAAAATGTATCGAAATGTTGAGTTCATATTGAAACGGAATTTACAAATAAAACATCATTCCCAGGGATATGAATACCATACAAAATTCTTCAAGAAACCAAAACACGAAGAAAGTGTTTGAAAAAAGGTTAAGAAATGAGGTTTTCGTAACTGTGTCTGTTGAATATTTATTTTTCGTTTTGTTCCATGTGCGTTTTATGCCTAACTTTTTAAATGCCTCTTTTCGTTAAATATGTGGAATGAAATATCAATGTGGGGGTAGGAATCCCTTACATAACCTATTTCTTACATACAAATCCTTTACTTAAGTAACCTAGGGAGCAGACTTGATAAAGTGCTACTTAAATGCCTGGATAAGCAATGCTTATTTGACTATGATTACTTGTGAAAAAATAAGCACTTATTTTGTGACTGTGAATACATAAGCAGAACCTATCTGAAGTAATACTTCATGAAGCATTACTTGACGCGGTCACAAAAAGCAATACTTATTTCTAGCACTATGAATTAAAAACTGTACAAGTAGCACTTATATCACCACTATGAATTCCAGCCTAATTGTAATGATATGGTAGCACTGAGATGAAAAAACAGTGTTAGTGTGAGTATATATAATCTTATACATAAAAATCTTTGTGTGTATGTATGTTCCATATGGACTCAAAAACGGCTGAAACGATTTTGATGAAATTTTAGGCAGTCTTCAGTGTAGCCCAGCGGGTGATCCTGTGAAGTTTGGTAGCAATCAGACCAATATAAATTTTTCTTATGCTTTTTACAAATTTTGTATCATATTTTCTCCACAATTAAATTAATAAATAGTAATTAAATAATTAATAATAACTAATTAATAAATAATAATTTAATTAATAATAGCTAATTCATAAATAATAATTAATAATGAACTTATTAATTAAGTAGGATCGAGACTTGGAAGTGTGCGGCATGTCAATGTGGAGACTTCAGTTCTTGGCTATAGATAATTAGTGCTACCCGGTTAGCTAGTGTGTGTGTGCCTTTATATATATATACACACACACTGAGCCTAATTAAATTTGTTAATTACTACCCTTGCTTGCGTCCAGTTCCGATGTAGGTAGCCTGCGCATTAGATGGTGAAAAGCGACGGTGCTGTAAGTACGACGTGGAGCGCATCAAATGCGTATATCGCAACAACGAGCGTACAAGATTCTCGCCGATGGACTCTAAGTGGCGACCATATAGTGTTATTGGTGGCAAGTCTGTAGCAAAGTTCAGTGCACGTCTATATCTGAGTTTCATATATATCCGTACGGCAGTCAGAAAAAGCCGTTTTTAGCTGTGTTGGAGGGCTTAAACAGTTCTCAATGAACATGGTGTCTTGACAATGACATTCCGACCTTGTCCGAAATGTTTTCCTTTCGCCCGTTAGCACAATGGGCACATGTGGAACACTTTCGTGAAAAAAAAAAAACGTATTTACTGACATACTGCAACGCATTTGAAGCTCATAGTTGGCGGGTCATTTAGCACAGTAACTTTAACTTCTTACGGAACCACAGGTGTGATACTGCCAGCTATTAACCCCTGCAATTTTGTGGTATGTAATATGTTTGAATGATAAGTGAACTTTAAATGTATGCAATCATGTCACTTGTTGGTACAGTTATTGACATAGTACACGACATCACGTGTCAGCTGTAACAACACCAACAGCATTGCTAATATTGTTGTCCGTTCCAAAATACACAATGTATGTTCTTGGAATACCGATGTCATAATTATATCCACGGCCGTTATGTTTTGTGGTCAGCGAGCAGAGCTTACATTGACGTGCCGAGGCAATAAGTGTTCCTGGATTTTCTGCGTGGTAAGGCGCATTTGAACATAAGTTTACTTCCACACCTCGTTGTTCTCGTTCACTAAGATGACGAACATGATTTCATCTGGTGTGTGGTTACGGCACAAGTCCAACTTGATTTGAATTTGCGACTGTTTTATGTTCTGTAGGTATACATTACTCGTGCTCAACTGTTTTTGTAATAATTTTTACATTTACGTGGACGACTGCGACCGCACGAATATCTGTTTTGTCAGTTCTACGAAAACAGATCTATTTTTTAGTACTAATACTACAGACGTACAACAACAGAGCAAAGTCTACAAGTAAGATCATCAAAGCCACCCGAATATGGGCAAACTTAATCTACGATTAGGGCGTCAATATTTGCATCTAATTTCGTTAGAATAACAGGTAAATGTTTGTAATCGTTGTAATTGGTCTGAAATATAACTTCTGTGATTAAAATATTCCTTTTGACGATACGAATCCAACTGCTGAGTTTTGTCCAATGATCTAGGATTATCCTGTATGTGGATGACAAAGTATTAACGCATATCTAGCTAAAACTACCCAAACGAATTATGTACGGCGTTAACTAACATCAACTAGGGTTTTGGTGACAGTGAAGTGTAGTAGTGGTTTATACGTGTGTTTGGAAATAATTGATGCTACCTTTATGTACAACTTTTTTGAAGGTGCAGCTTAGTAATCGATTTCGGTGTTAGACGTAAATGTGTTCAGCGCCTCAGTTAAAATCTAGTATAGTTACTTTTGTTGTAAGCGCCCAGTTGATGAAATTTGGGAACAGACGTTCATAATAACTATTAAAGGTAAATGTAATTAGCTGCTTATCAAAAGATTATACTTTTTAATTAATTTTAAAAATTAGTTTGCTTCCAAAATTTTTGTTGTAGGGATAATTTTATTAAGTCCAGGACATGTATTACAATTTAATTTGTATTTGAAATAGAAACTATTATATGTATGTAATTCGTATACGCAGTCTAGTTCGAAACGAACAGAAGTGTTTCTAATTTCTTTTGTAAAATGAGGCACTTGAGTACTATTTCGCTGTGATTTTTCTTAGATGTAAATATTTTTTATTTGTGTATACACAAACAGCGACGAGGCCGTACCCCGTTCTGTTACGAAACATTTAAGTTTTAACCCGAAAATGTATCCACAAGAAATAATAAACGCAAATATTAAGCTATTTTGCAACGTCTGAATATGTATGCTTGAAATTCGTTGTTTAGAAAATAAAATATGACTGTGTGGTTTTCACGGTAAATATCTTACTTTATTTTTTACTTCATTTTATTCACATTTTTTCGCCACTGATTTTCAAAATAATTTAAAAAATTCATTAGAAAACAATTCACAAATTTCGTCGCTCGTATAATCTAACGTCCGAAACTGCAATAAATTGAATGTTTATGTTATTAAACCGGTTGAGAAGGCGTTAAAAAGTATTCGTTTACAGCGAACAGTCTAGTCGAAGGTTGACAAGGTGAAGCACGCAAGCTGTAAGAGATTCTCATCTTAAAGATGTGGTCTACGAGAAAATGTTTGGACACCCTTGTGAAGAGGATTTTTTGCACTCGCTGGGCGAGGCTACAATGACACAAAGTATCTCACCCCTAGCGCGCACCTACCAAATCTCTTGGTTGTCTGAATGTTGGGCCAAAGTAAGTCTGAGTAGGATATTATCTTCTTACCGCCCCTAGACTAGTGTTCTTTCAAAACAGCCTTGCCGCTAAGCGCAGGGTTTCATTTTCACGAGATATAATAATAGTCTGTATTATCTCCTAGTCCCGCCCTGTGGGACAATAATGTAGGGCATGTACTCATTTCTCCACCCAAGCAACCCACAAATAGTGAACGTTTGTTCAGTAAAATTATGTTGTATGTAGTCTGTTACCCTTACCCTTTATAATATTTTAAATAATAGTCTAAGCTCGAATGATCAAAACGTATTTAATTCAGTGGAATGTTCGAATTTATTCAAAACTTCAAAGTGTAGAATATTTATCGTTTAGTTTTCAGTTAAAATGCTTATAAAACACATTAGTTACTGAGAATGAAATGACAACTGAACCACAAGATAAAACAACAGAAGTAATGTAGATATTATTGCTGTAGCTAAATGACTAAGCCGAGTTTGATCGCAATCCTTTCAGGTCCACACGGGCCCGTAGGTCTCAGCTGACATAAATACCTAATGTTCAACTCGCACGCAATATTCGAAACGTTTGTAGAAAGTGTAAAACTTACAAGAAGTATATTTTTAATTTACTTTTCCATAGAAAGTAGACGAGCGTTTTCTACAGCAGAACATATGGAGATTAGATATTTGTTCTATGCAGTCGATATAAAACTGAGTAAATCAAATGTAGTACAGGCGGTAAGTTTGTCGTAACTTACTTACTGATGAGTTGCGTTAAACGCAGGGTAGTTTACAATTTAAGAGCGCTTCTCAGTTTTGTCGCAAGGAATGCCGCACTTCTTGAGCAGAGTCGGGCGCTGCGTCTGTTAGAAAAGGTAGTTTTGCCGTCGGCTATGCAGTGGTGTATTTAAAGTCAGCAAGGGCGGACCTTAGATCGATAAGCACTGCGGTATCTGTGTCGTGGGCTGGTAGGAAATCTTGCCTGCTGACATCATGTTCCTAATGAAGTGGCGGGAGAATATACCATTGGCACACATCGTGGCCTTGTTAGCAAATATATGCGTGTTACCGCAAGTACCATGGGGTCGTGGTGGTCGAATGGTCAGACCAATTACTACCCATTCGAGGCTATCCGGGTTCGATTCCCGGCGGGGAGTCTGCCCCCAGATTTTCGCACGTGGGAATAGTGTCGGACGATGTCATTGGTCGGCGGGTTTTCTACGGGATCTCCCGTTTCCTCCCTTTATTCCGGTGCTGTTCCGTACTCACCTTATATCACCCCTCACCAGCACTAAAGACCTAGATGTTGAGCGCTGACCAAAATATCTCACTCACTCACTCACTCACTTAAGTACCATGACGTCATCCAGGCTGGGGTACGGTGGTGTTCAATTACAGACGAGGCCTGTTATAGACGATAACGGAGTTTGCATCACTAGAAACAACTGTGCAGCCCAGACAGGACGTATGATGCTTAGAGTTCAGCCCATATTTATTTCGAAATGTTGAATCTGATGCCGCATCTCGTCGACAAAATTACTACGGATATTCTCATTAGTGAAATTATTACATTGGTGAAATATTGAAATAAACTACTAAAAGTTGCTGCATTTTAACGGCCAATGTCTTAATATTTCAATTATATCTACAGGTATTTTTCCACTTGTTAATGCCATTGTCATGTTCATGATTTCCATTTTCGTGTCATTGATCCATCAGACAAGTGAGTATAATTTCAGTAGTTGAAGGTGTCAGTGATGAAGCGATAACGTGACGCATGCTTCACAGTATACGTCGCTCATCAACTGCTATGCGATTATAATTTCTAGTTTCGCGGCCCTCCAATACTTCAAAATTTCGTCAGCGGATTCAGAGAGTTACAGTATGTTTTACATTTTAGTAGTTAAAATCAGTTTGGTCAGTTATAAATAACTAAATTAATACATTAATAAATATTATATAGTATATGTATACTGCAAGCATGTCTGCAACGTGAGGGGGCGCAGGGTTAAAACAATACTGGACTCTCAGTTGTGAAGACCCGGCCGGGTTTGATTCCTGGTCCTGTCTGATTTCAGTTTTCAAGGCAAATAGTGGGATTCTTAATAATGGCCTTGGCTGGTTCATTCTATCCTAATGTAATGTTTCACGTCTTGCTTGACAGTAAAAATACCAACGATGGCACTTTTTGCAGGAAATTATGTGTGCACAGTTCGGTGAGTAAAATTAGTGGTCCGCCTGTAAAAATTTTCGCTGCGGGACTGTAGTGCATGTGGGGCAACATTTTGGCCTCACAACTGCGTGATAGTTGTTGACGTGGACGAAGAGTCGCGTGAAGGTCGATGTCGTATGTCGATGAGCTGCGGTGACACCTGCAGGAAGATTGCTGCTCCCAAACACAGAGGCGCTTCACCCCACGCGCTCATCATGCATGAGAGGTTCCTGCCACAGCCGAGTTGTGTACGGTAATATCTTCCATATCTTCCCGTACCTATCATTCTTATACGATCGCATGAACTTGCATATCTCGCTGATTTAAAATTTAGTATACACGGTAGGAATAAAGTGCTTATTGTAAACTATAAAAGTTAAATAGGTATACATCAACTATGAAAACATTTTTTTAAAGATTCATAGGAACTTATTACTAAACAAGCTTCGTTCAGGAAGACGCAATTCTCAAGTTAGTAACCTGAAAGACAGCGCGTCTATGAAACAGCAAAATCTTGTAACTCTCAATTTACGTGAAACTAACATAATGTTACATCAGGGCATAAATGATGTAAATACCTTCAATAACAATGTCACAGCCCATCAGAAAGTATTATTGGTTTAAATTCAAGCAAATAAAAATATTGTATCTCCCATGAGTTGTTTTTAGAAAGTGTTTTCAGTACAACTCCAGCATTGTGTTGTGGGACACGACATATTGCAGTTTCATGGACGCAGCATTTCTGAGTAACACCAGTAATACTTACAGACAAGACATTCCTACTCTAACATTCAAGTGCTTAAACTATGGAAGATTCCATTCCAGCAAGAATTCATATAGTAAGTTTTCTGTTAGTGGAGTTAGGCAATGTAGTATTACCATAATCTATTTATTTATCCAGTTTATTTTTAAGGGATGCTATCATGCTAACGTATCATCATTCTACTGTACAGGAAACATCACGTGAATTTTCAAAATAATTATTTTCTTGCTGCATTACGTTTCACCTACTCTACAAGTTGAAGTGCACTGCTTGGGCACGGAGATTTACGCGTTAAAGGCCTTTATGACACTTCATGTTGAAGATATATTGAGAGGTTGCTGTGATTTTAGGACTTGAAGAAAAGTTAGTGTTAAATCGTCCGTTAACTAACTAGGGGTTCATCGCAAAGGAATATTGGTGCAAACGTTTTTAGCACTAAGTCAAAAAATTGTTGACTACGTTATGACGTGCGTGATTATTAGACCCAGAATTTTCGTATTAATTTGTAAAGAGTTAGATTTATAATGTACGTCCATGACTTCCGCGTTACTTTGGGGCCGCTCCCTACCAAGTGAACCAGCCCTCGGATATTCACATGTGGGAATCTTACCGGGTGGCGGGTTTTCTCGTAGATCTCCCGTTCCCCCCCCCCTTCACACCGGCGCCACCCCACACTCATATCATGTCATCCCTCACCAGCGCTAAAGAGCTAGTCGACAGTAGATCTGTAGCACACATGCATGAATGAACTCTCTGACTCGCACGCTACCCTATCTACTGTACTACTGGCCACGCACTGAGTTATCAGCCATTGAACAAGTAGCTAAGAACTTACACAGAACTGTGGCTGGACGGACCAGGTTTCTAGTAATTATATATAAAGAAACTCAGCGGGTGAACATACGAAGCAAATTAATTCGACAACTGATATATTGGTTTTAGCTCTTTCGAAAAATAACAAAGCATATAAGTGATAAAGTCACGTGTATAATATCTATAAGAAAATATTACAAGTCGTTAAGGGGGATTGATCCCTTTCAGATCGGTTTTACGGTATTTCTTATAAATCAGGGAATAGAGAAATTATTTTACTTTTTTCACGCTGACAAAGCATAGTTTATAGTTTCATTAACTTTTGGAATCCATATGGCATTGTTTCTGTTAATTGTGTGGCCTCTGAAATCGCTCCCGTAAATAAAGCAAGTTTTCATTTTCAGCTGTTTCCCGTTGCAAAATAATGAATATGTTATGGTTCCATCAATTACAGAAAATCGACTAAGTTTGTACCTATGCCCTGTCGTGACAAAAGTTTTGATACATCGACTGGGACAGAAGTTATCGAGAAGAAACAGATAAATCCTAGGTGGTAGGGATCAATACCCCTTAAGAACATTGCGGTTTTCTCGACCTCCCCTCACAACGCAGCGTTACGTTGCGTCAAAAACAATCACACTTAAGAATAATACTTAAGAATAAGAGAGCGAGAGAGAGATTTTGTTCAGCGCTTAACATCGAGGTCTTCAGGTCAGGGGTGGCATGATGTGAATATGTAGAGGCGCCATAAAGAATTGGGGGGGGGGGGGTAGATCCCCGAGAAAACCCGCCGACCAACGCCATCGTCCGGCACGATTCCCACACGCGAAAATCCGGGGACCGACCCCGCCGGGAATCGAACCCGGTGGGAGGCGAAAGCTCTGACCCCTCGACCACCGCGGCCCTCTACTTAAGAATAAGATTAAGCATTTGTGTAAAACGTTAAACTTAAATGCCGAAAATGTTATTTCCTGGTTCGTCCTAATGGAGAGAATTTGTTATAAGTAGGAGAAGAAAAATAATTTTCATAAGCGAAACGTCCGAGCGAGGTGGCACAACGTGAACACGCTGGACTCGCATTCGGGGGGATCCGGGTTCGATTCTCAGCTCTGGCCATCCTGATTTCTGTTTTCCATGGTTGTCCGAAATCGCTGCAGGCTAATGCTGGGATGGTCTCTTGACAAAGGCCATGGCTAATTCCTCTCCACGTCTTTGTATCATGTTGTGTGTCTCCAATGACATCGGTGTCGACAAAGACGTAACACTCACTTAACTTATCTTAAGCGAAACGTGCATTAATATGTCAGTTTTATATTATAACATTTGGTACACACATCATTACTGTATTTTTACATTAGCAGCATACAATACGTGCAGAAATGCTTCAGGGAGCTAAATGTTTCGTATAAAGAAAATGGTAATTTAAATACACGAAAGTAAGTAAACTGAAGGGTTGTAGAAGTGAGTGTGGAGTTTCGGCGTAGTTAGGCATTTACGCACTATCCAAACGTTGGAATGATAAATGAGGAAACAATTTCCAGGAAGGACGTATTTGTTTTCTGGGGTCTTTGGTATGTGTTTTCAAACAGTTTGTAAACTACGCACCTAATGTAAAAAGTAGGACATTCGTGAACAATAGTCAAGCGGTGTTTTTTGGTGCGAAGACGTCAGCTACGGGGCAACAACGCACGCTAATCTTTTAGGCTTCTGACGTCTTCTGATGTTTTCAAACAAAACACGATCAATGACCTGGCGAGAATAAGTGGCGTTCAAAAGGTAACACGGATGTCAAAGAGTCAGTTTGCTGTTGTAGATTCGAACAGAATATTGGCCTAATGACACAGAGGAAGCAAACCTAATCAGTATCGCAGCAGAAAAACACAATTATACGATTATATTGGCTGTCAGGCTGCTTTGCCCGTGTAGAATTTTTGAAGGATAGACTATAACGATAGCGTATCGTGTTAAATGAGCTATTGAGGACATAGAAAAACACATTTTACGACTTTTAAAACATATCGATATTTCACCAGGTTTATGAGATATCGAGGATATCACGAAAATACATCTTACCCCTTCCACACTTTAGTGAGTGCCTACGCGGCTAGCGGAAGGTTCCAATCATTTTTCATACTTCAAATAGAAAGTTAACTCTTCTGCCAGCTGCCAATAACACGTGCTATATATATTATCACAGCAGTTCCACGTCGCCTTGCTTTACACGAGATTCGAACTTTAAACTTCTTACCACTGTTCCAAATAACTGCGCCAAGATACGTCGTCAGAATTCTTAAGAAATTAAATATGTTTGTACTATGTCGAGCCCAAAGAGGTAAATGTATCAATAGGGCGGCCAAAAGCAACAAATCTTAAATTATTTCTTCGGGGTATATCTGGAATATTTTACATCTTTTCATCGCCTAAATGGTCGAATTTTGAAAACTCATTAAATAGTTTTTTAGGTATTTACGTAAGCTTCATACCTATTCAAAAATCATCTCGATATCTCAACAGGTTTACGGGGTACAGGGGATTAATTGAAACCTCGTTGTATTTTTGTAATGCCCTTAGAGGTTGAAATTCAAAAAATCCTTAAACTACTTTTTATGAATATGCGTAATCTTCAATATGGAACCAAAATCACCTCAACGAATTTAAGAGTTGTTGAAGATTGATTAGAAACACATTTTCCAAAACTTTTCGCACTATAATTTTTGAATTTTGAAAAATAGTGTGTTATACATTGTTGTAAGCTTCATTCTAAATTAAAAAACGCTACCGAAGTTACATTGAAATCACATTTCACCCCTTACATTTACGAATTTCGAAAAATATTTTTTTAGTGAGTGCCTGCGGCGTAAGGGGAAGCCACCATCAAAATTTTACGTCTCGTTGTCCAGCGGTTTGGGCTATGCGTTTGATGAGTTGGGCAATTCAGCAATTATTCATTGTTTTCACTAAACACTGCTGTGGACAACGGCTTTGATAACATGACCTTATATCGTTTCGATCGGGACAAACTATTCCGTATAGGAATTTTTTTGTGTAACTTTTAAGATAACGTGTTCTTACTTTTAGAAAGCTTTACAAAAGTACAGCAGTTTTTTGTTAAATAAATACCAGGCTTGTCTTAATTACAGAACATACAGAGTTTTGCAGTCAACTGAAATGACGAATAGGTTTGGGTATAGTAATAAGTTACATACGTATCACAGTCTGATATGTAATTAGCTGAATACGAGTGAAAGCATTTCTATTAAAATACGTAGTTAAGAAAGTTAAATAAGTTGACTGTACGGTGGCAAAAGTTTAGTACAACAAGAGCTCAAAATAAGATAAGTTAGTTGGTCGCAGGGTTGAAACTAGGTGCTGCCACATTTCCACCCCCATAATTATAATAAAATAATTATTTGTTTAGTATTTATTGCATAAATAACTTTATTTGTAGAAGAAAAAAAATTACAAACAACAATCAACATTTTACCAACACTAGTACACATACATGTGATGTTACAAACTTATATTAGGCCGTTTTTGTGGTTCTACTTCAAAGAATGTCTTTGGCAACCGATTTTCAAGATTTTTTTTGTAGAAATTCACAGTTTTGTGTAGTGTACAGTCTAAAAAGGGAAAAGCTCTTTCGTTAAAGTTCACTGAAACTTACAGAGAAACACAGCGAACGTTATTTACTTTTCCTGTGACATATTCTATTATATACGATTGGCGGGTTTAATATGTGTAAGGGGAATCGCGATTAAAATTAGTTTTCCATATAAAGGTTGACCGAAATGGAATATGAAGACTGATTTCGTCCAAGGGTGGAATGATTTCTGGTATCAGTCGGTTGAATCAGCTGAATCTCAAAATGTCAGAAAAGTTGTTTTAAACGTGAACATTTGCATGCGATAAACTATGCCTTGGCTAGAGGTAACGCCTTACAGATTAGGAGTACACTGCGCGCCAGCTTAGATGGCGAGCTGCAGCTACTGAAGGAAGGGTATGTTCAAGAAATTCAAGCAGCAGGCCGCTGCAAGAACACCTAGTAGCCTAAATTCCGAAATGAAATAGACCTAAGAAAACGGCATTGATATTATATGTAACACATTCCAGCTCGTTACCCACCAACTTACATGCTCATGCTGTATATCGTTGATTTTGAAAAGACTTAAAAGATTGAAGAACATCAGTTAAGTTTTCATCGAGAAAAGCCTATGTGTATATCTAGTAAGCAGTTTATGATTTTATAAAGAACTATATTAAGTCATCGTGTGATAATAAATCCTTTGAAATGTAATTTATAGAAACTTCTTAACGAATAATAACACTGTAATTCTTTACGACATTTATTTACAGACTTACACAAGAAATAATAATTTTTCGACAGATTCGATAAGTTGGCGAATCTGTGCATGACTGGATTTAGTTTCTTAGGCATACTCCATTGCGATGTAAATGACTGTCATACAAAACTAAGCATAGTAGGATACATACGCAACACAAAATTCCATAAATAAAATCAGGCCATTGGTGTGTCGCGTGGTTCATTTGTGGGTCTTACATTTGTCTGTTTGTTCCTTTGCCAAAACAGACCTCAAACTTGGGTTGTCTGCCTCGGCGATGTCTTGGGTTTTTTTCTTTTAATTTTTATTTTTTATGTCTTATCTGTTTGTACTTGTTTTTGACCTGATTCCATTTATAGAAAAATTATGTTGTGTATGTATTCTATTGACTAAAGCATACTCTGCTTATTGATGTTTTTCCATTATTTTTAGTTTTCTTTGACAGTCATCTATATCGCAATGGAGTATGGCCAAGAAATGAAATCCAGTCATTATCCTGTTCGACGTGTAATAATTTACTACTTTTGCCAAAGTAAACATCAACTAACTTTGCTAGTTTTTAAAGGCTAAGTATTCTCGTATTTCAATTATTTGATAGATGAATTAGGCCTATAGAAATGTTCTTTTCTGCATATGTAATTCTGAATAAGGTTACATTACTTGTAAACTTTTTTTAAAACGAAATTAGTAACACTATTAAGAATACGATAGAAAAAGTAAGCACACTTATGGTTAACAGTACTAAACACATGTTGTTACAATAATAATATTTATTTATAAACCACTGAGTCATAGTCGCTAGGAACTCATTGAATTGCGCCAATAGTTTTGGGTTCGAATCCTACCAGAGACTCATATTTAATTTGGTAGTTACTTGTCATGAGCTTCGGACATCCAGAATAAAAAAGGGATTATATGATAATGAAAGTACAAATTTTTTTTATAGATCAGAGAGCACTTTTTTTGTAAATCTGATTAAATAAGTGGCTGTAATAGGGTTATTCATAGCATTAAAAATATTAACAATGGAGATTATGTACGTATGTTTAGTGCAATCCGCAGGGCATAACGTGACTGAAACAAGCATAAAATATGTACTGCAGTCCAAAACTAAAAAAACTGTACTAGTTCTTTAATAGTAGACTTAATATTTAATGCAATGCTTACCATTTGTGGCTAGGTATTCGTGAAGAAACTCGGTAGGTTTATTTTCTCAATATATATAAAAAAAATTTTTTAATAACACTATGCATAATTTACCTATTAACTTAATTATTTATTTTATGTTACATGTACTTAAATATTCAGAACTGAAAGATTTTTCGGCATATTTATAATTTCCAATAGGTAGCCGTAGTTGAAATATGTAGCACTTAAAATGAACAGCATGCATATGGCATGTATAATTCATGCTGAAGTATTTCAAACGATATTGTACTGTAGAAAAGTATATAGGCCTATTTTGGTATGAAATAGCTACTATCAAACACTGTTTTTTTTTTTTTTTATTATTCAGTCATGAAGGCTGAAGTGTAGGTCTACAGCAGTTTTAAAACAGCTGTATGCTCTTTAACGTGTCAAAAGTAGGTACACTTACACTCGTGAAAAAAGTTGGGATTTAACCTCCGTCATTATCAATCTATTTACGAGCACCCATTTAAACTACACGAGCCCAAAAATATAAATATTAATTACATTTGTCGATACAAGTTTTTAAATTTCATTGTTTTATTGCCCTAACACAACTATAATATTTACCCTATAACAAAAGCAATTAATTTTAACTTATAGGCCTATTATAATTATGACGTATATTCTTTTAGACTTAAATGGAGAATAGGGAAATAACTATGCATCTCTGTCAACTGATTTGCTTACTGCAGAGTAGTTTGCCTGTGGTTTTAAAATTTAGCACTTAAAAACACAAACGCAGTTTAACCACTGCATCGAGGATAAGTGAATTTTGTGAATATTTATTTTCAATTTATGGTTGTGCTAATTGTTACGCATGTAATGCTGCTGAACTATGTCAGACCAGGATTTAAACGTGAAACTAGATTATAGTTCAGCTGCAATTTTATACAGATCGTGTCTGGTTTCAGTTCACACACGGGCACAGGTACCTGCACCGAGTGTTCCTTCCCTTCGCTCAGCCAAAGTAACTCAGTGGCCGAGTCTCTGACTTGTAAGGCGGAGGTTTAGGGTTCGCGCCCGTGGACTTCCACTGCAAATTTTCAGTACAACTGTGTTTCAGAATTGTGTTGAGAATTGACAGATAACTTAAAGTCAGTGCGAAATGAGCTAAGGTTGGGCGGAAAACAAAAAATCCGCTAGGTTGTGGCCTCCGTACAGGAGGGCGTTCGTTAGACTCTCCTGTACGGTCAAGCCCAGGGGTTTCACCTTGCGGATGAAGGAGTTATGCTTATTTTTAAGTGTGGAATTATTTTATTCGCGACGAGTACTAGTGCCTTCACAGTCGTCGGCCCACTTGACATCTTACGTATGCTTCATCATACATAAGTTGCAAGGTTTTTTCTGTTGTTGATAAATCAAGACGACAACATATATAACCTAATTAGGACGGTCGATCTGAGACAAAGGGGATAACCAAAAATGTATAATTAGTTTATTTGGCTGAAGTTTTTATTAGTTTAATGACGGAGCTGTCTGTTATTGAGTTATGTAGTAAATAACTTTGATGGGGGCGGATAAGCAACAGATGAAATTTTTATTGACTAGGCTGAATGACTACAGTACTTTTTTTTTAAATCACGTATGTGTAGGTGGAATAAGTATAGCAACACAGTCGAAATACGATTCTTCGACAACATCTTATCTATGACAAACTAGTGACGACTCAATGGACTCAATGGACTCAATGGGCGTTTCAGAGACGAGTCCTATCATACAATCACTATCTATTTAGCGAAAATTAGTAGTTCCAGAAAGGCGTGGCTCTTCGAGACCTCTTGAATCCTGTTATGAAAGATAAGAAATAATTAAGTGCTATTGTATTGTTTAAACCATACTTAACGATATGGGTAGTCCAATTCAGAGTGATGGGAGGGGTGTTTAAGGGGAAGTGTATTGAAAATAGGTCGAAGTTCGACATCTCTTGAAAAAAGTGAGCGACGATAAAAACTCTTGTCTTGACTTGAATTGTTGAGCATTAGGCGAGGTTATTACAGTAGAATATACTTCACCTCTGTGTTGTTTGGATAGTAATTAATGGAAATCGGTCGTGAGAATCAAGTAAAGACGGAATGCAGGAACAGTTTCCTCAGGGAGGCGAGTGGTGGCCTGACAAATACAGTATGTTATCAAAACACTTAAGAGGCCTCCTCCCTATCTGAGCTCCAAATGCATTGCACCGAGTTATCGCTATGTATCTACGAAAATAACGCAAACGTCTAACTATGTCCCTATAGTCTTGAAAATTTGGCACGTTTATTAAAAACACAATTTTCGGGTCAAACATGGCTTTTGCAGACTGCCATATTTGGAAAAATACAACAGGATTCGAAAAGATACAACAACAGATACAAACGTTAGATTTGAACTATGCTGCCCACAAATAAAATTATATGATCACCACTTAAAGACCTAGAGGAAAAAGGATAATAGTAAATCACTGCACGCCAGCTGTGTGGCTTGTAGTAATGTTTACATACGCAGGTCAGCAGTATTTGGGAACACAGGAAATGGTAATCATTATGTAGAGGTTAATGTATTTATCTTGTGACTATTAGGACCATATTTGATGTCACAGTATACAGTTTAGTGCTGCCTACTGTGAATCCCTGGAGTGAGCAAGAATAGAGATATAATTAAAGATTTATGTCACACATTCTCAACGATCGGAAAAATTATATCGTTATATAGTTAAACTAGTGACTAAGTACCATCGAATATTATATCTCTGCGGAGTAATGACAGTTTTGTAGACTGACCAAATTGTCCTCAAACAGGAAAATGTAAGCATGCATTGTATACACATAACAGCACGTCAGAAGTTAAAATGTGTTTGCCACGGGAGCATGCACCCAGCATAAACAAACGGACTTATGAAATGAAATATAATAATTTACATTGAAATTAGATGCCACGGGTTACAAGATAAAACAACATATTTGTATTTCTAAGTGAACGAGTTTATAGAAATATTGTTGGTAGTCTAAAAAAAACGAAAAACATTTTATGTCTTTAATAGCGGCATTTTTACTGCCTACAATGAATTCACTCGCTGGCATCATAGTGTGTACAGGGCTGCGGCACCTTGTTAGCAGCATCTATAAATTTCACCGACACTAAACAAGTTTGAAGGGGGAACATAAATTACTGTCCAACTTTAGGAAAATCTGTTTTTTATTAGTATGCAATTCTCGGAAAAAAGCCACATATCACGCGTACTCTCACGTTTTTGTGATCCAAGGTAGCAAGAAGTTTCGTCATTACAGTGCGCTGAAATCTCAGTATTTTGGGAATTTTCAAATAACACCGTAGTTTATTAATTTTATGACTCAGACATGGGCTTGTTCAGTTACGTGACTAGTTTATATCTGAACGACATAGCAATGTATATGCAGCACCTTTCCCCGCATAGCGCGATTTAAACAGAAATTCCGACACTTAATCATAGCTTTGTGCTGATTTGATGGTCCCGAGTTTTGTTATTAAGTTATTTCATTGCGAACATTGACGTGATATTGTGTTATCAGTAAATAGAATTTGCAGTTGTATGAAAATATTTTAATAAAACATTATAAGAATATATTTGTGATTATTTGACATTTTAATTTCGCAGTCTTCACTGTATGATGTATGGATTATATGAACTTACATATTAATTTATTATATACACATTAGGGATTTGATTACTTCTACAATGCCTCATTGAAAGCGACGAGTTAATGATTTACGTGCTAAATAATATTTTGTGTGACAGATTACGCTTTCGTACAATTTTCTGCGTTGCAGGTTAAGGCAAGTGGGCTTTACGTCTTGTTAATAGCGAGGTCATTGGAGACGGCGACACAACTTGGTACAATGACACGAGCTGGGAGAGGAGTCAGCCGTGGCCTTGCATTGCCTGGAGCGATTTAGGGATACTAAAGAAATCCGAAATGAAGATGGCCAGAGCCGGGGATTAAACCTGGGTCTTCTCGAATTTGAGTCTAGTGTGTTACCGTTGGGCCACCTCACTTTGTTTATACATGATAAGAATGGAAATATTTATTCAGGTATAAATACTCATGTGCATGTAATTTTGAGTGTTTTTTTACCTTAGAATATTAATTTTTCACATTGTGATATTTAAAAACTGAGTTGAACAAAGATTACTGTGTATAGGTACGCAAGGCTCACTTAACGTAAATTAACCTTGTAATCTATTATTATAATTACAATTAGAAAAGTAGTTTGAGACATTATTTGATTAAATATGCATAACGTGATAGTTGTAATTTTATATTGAGGTGCTGAGACACAAAGATTAATTTTGAAATTATTTTTCTTACCGAGCTTATCTTTATTTTGTTCCTTGTATATGTTCGCTTTTATTTAAAATAGAATAGGAAATTTTACGAATAAGAAAGAGAAGAGTGAAAATGTAATTTCGTGTTATTCTGAATAATTTATTAACCCTGTCACATATAATAACTCTACTCTAATGTATAGAAGTTTACATTACATAAAAAACTGGAGGAAAGAAGAAAAAATTAAAATATTGATTTATTTTACTATATAGGCCTACGCCTCCCAGCATTCTGGATCCACGATTCTACTATTACAGCTAGTCGCAGAGAAACAATCGCTGACACACACAAACTTGCCACATGCCTGCAGGATTTATTATCTGCCTGGGTATCGTCTTTTTCCTCCTCTGCTCGCCCAAAAAAGTAAATATGAATAGCAATTTTCGTGTGTTTTCTGTGTGTAAAAATTATTTTTTGGCCATAATTTTTAGTGTATTGAAAAAAAAACTACCCAAACGATCCATAGCAACGTACGCGGCACCGAGACGAACGCAAAAGTCAGCGGTAGCATGTAGCCTATGTAGTTTCAACCGTTATTGAGCCAGGTGGAAAAATTGTTTAACTCGTAAAACTCTATGCTACCACCGTGGCTTTAAGTTAGGCAGCGCCCTTAATTTTTATTTAATGAAATATTCGTTCCCGGCTTCTTTCTTACATAGTTAGAACACATTGTATCTATTTTCACTTCGTTATGGTTTTGGTTGTGTTTACTGTTATACACATTTTTGGCGCCGTTTGTCCGTATTTCGTTTACATGAGTTTGTCGAGAATCCGTTTTGTTGGATTCTTGACACCTTTACTCCAGGTTACTTTTTGAAGGCTAACTTGTGGCTTACATACAAGTCACAAGACTTCTATCGATTGACGTCATGCTTCTTATCGCAAGGAGGCACGTGTGCACGAGGGTTCGCAAGTGTTTCCTCCAGTTGTTAAGAAAGGTTCATATTACTGCGAATATCTGTATCTTATCGAGCCTGATAAAGAATGACGCGACGCAGAGCGCGGTCCGAAAGCAACAAAGAACTTTGGCAGTAAGAAACGAAATTCTCACCAAAGTATGCGTACCAACATTTCCTAGTCTTCAATAGAGGTATTTTGTTCTGTGTATCTAAGATCGTAGGTTTGTTCCATTCTACTTCTCTTTTTGTCCAGGGGCGTCATTTCAGGTTTTTCCAGGGGAGGGGGGGCAAGATTTTGTTTTCTGACGACAGTGACCTTGTTGCATCTTTTTTATTAATTAAGCATGTATAATTTAGATACTTTAATAATAAAACTTCAGTTTTATGTCCTTAAGTTAGCATTTTTTACATTAAAAAATACAAAAAATATATTTATACACAAAAATTCCAAATCCAGGGGGGCATTTGCCCCCCCCCCCTTGTAGCCCCAAATGACGCCCCTGTTTTTGTCCCTCAAAAATTGTGAGAACACGTGGTCAAAAACAGCGTGGAACACTGAAAGAGCTCTCGCCTTGAAAAATGGCGGACCCAGAAGACCAGATGAGAAGTATGACCAGGCCTAGGCAAACGACCTGCTGCCCCCCCCCCCCCCCCCCTCACCAAATATATGTGTGTGTTTTAAGTACTCAAAAAAATGTTTTTGAATTTTCATCGTTATTATTTCCACACACTTCAAATTAAAAACCTAAGGTAAAAAATTATTTTCATTTGCCATTAAAACTTTAGGATAATACTTAAAATCCCTCATTTACACAGCTATGTACTAGGTTTGAAATAAAACAACATAACTTATGCAATCAAACATTGTCATTGCTGTAACTTTGGATTCGAATAATTTTACATACAAAATTACCAAAAGTAACTAGGAAAATTACAGGAACTTAGCGTTTTCATTTAATCCAGGCCGAGGTTATGTACAAGTTTAGGAATTACTATGAGAAAATCTGAAATTTTCAATTTATCGTTCTCAAAATTAAGAAAACGGAACAGTTTTTAAATGCAAGTATTTATGGTTAGTCAAAAATAATATGACTGTTTTTATCACGTTTTAGTTGTACCAAAAACATGATATAAAATTCTATACGTCTCTAGCAGATAATTTGCCCTCGCAACTACTCGTCCTCGTCCAGAGCGAATGCGTATGTAACGGCCAACGCTGGTGAATAGAACGCGAAAGAGACGAAAGAGACCGAATGGGAATGGAATAAATTTTGCGCGTTTCATGTAATATAGTCTTTAGGCGCATAACCAAACTGACGCGCAAGCCTGGAAGCCTTCAGCGATGACCCCATAGCATCCTGCCTACTAGCCGTGTGTCAGGTTGACAAATTTCTTTTTATCCATCTCTGAGGCGCTCCGAATTGACTTTATGTTTTATAACACACCAAAGACAAAGGAACGATGCGTGTCTTACAGGTGCTGTAAATGTCTTCTAACGTATTCTTCTTTTCGAAACGAAATCAGCTGACGGATTCTACCATCCAGACACTCGGTACTCGTGCGGTCGGCCGCTGTGTTCAGTTTTATATTTTTCTTTTGTCTTGTGCGTGACCTCGAATCTCATAGGACTTTTCAATGGTACACATAGGGGAAAGGGGGAGATAGTCGACCAGGTCATGTATAATGTCCACGGGCTTCCGTTTATGCAGTTTGTGCGAATATTACTTATATTTCAAAAACCCTCATAGATGTTTATATATATATATATATATATATATGCCAAAATGATTTGAATCTCCGTTTCCAAAAAAAAAAAAAAAATAGAGACTTCATAGCAAGAAGTATTTCAACAAATATGGGCGACGGTTATACCATATCTGCTCCCTTTCAGGAAGCCTGGAAACCTTTATCAAGTTGGCTATCATTCTCGGCTCCTCTCGTATAAAGACAGAATGTATTAAATAGTTTAGATGATTTATTAAATAAGCAACCTTTTAAATCCTGCTGTCAGCTGGTTTTAGAGCTGAAATTGGTTAACATTCAGAAGTAATGGCAGAATGGTTAATTTAACAAATGCCTGTATCCTAACTCTTGACAATACCGATGTTGATTCCATGGGTTAGAAGTTCGAAAAAATAACCATTCATCATTAGAAACATACATGGGTAATATTTTACTATATTTCAAATGTGTACTAAATGAATGTGTCAAGTACAATTTTAGAAATATTTTGGCATGTGACTACTTATCTAGTTAGGTGAGAGAGGGTAGTGTGGAAAGATCCGGCGTTATCAGCTGAGTACCAACGTATCTCTGTCGTTTGTCGAATGACTCATGGTTTTTCCGATATTCTGCATTCTTACGAATTCTAGATTCCTCGTAAGTATTCATTTCACGCTGTCAAACTAAATATTGTACAGGGGCAATATAGTAAGGTCAGAAGAAAAACAGTTCATGCCGATATGAGCGCTGTTACTTCTACAGTAGCACGTTGACCTATGGGTAGTTTTAGTTTTATATTTTGTTATTTACAATTTGAAATGTAATCATGATTTTAGATTATAGTTATGCCCTTATACTGATAAACGCATTATAATGCTATTAGCCTAAGAAAAATTTAGCCCATAAATGTATTACCACCACAGAAAATGGAGATATAAAAATATGAATTTTGCTAGTGTTTCCAGTTCAAACACGTTGTATTATTGACCCAGTAGCCTAATAGGTGCCGCAGCGACCGAATGTTCATACCACCACGGCGATCCGGGTTCGATTCCCGGCTGAGCTGGTTCCGGATTTTTGGAATGTGAAAGTGGCGGGCGTTGCCGTTGGCCGGCGGATTTTCTCGGAATACTCCCGTTTCTGCGCCCCTGTATTCTGTCGCTGCTCCATTGTAGGGTTTCTTTTCATGTCAACTCTCAGGGCACGGTATTTGCCACTTAGGGGTGATACCCTGCCCTTGGATTCCAACCCTGCTCGATATTATTATTACAGCAATAAATTACCTCTACATTAACCCTAACCTTTATTCATTTTATCTTAATATTTATTTTCAAGTGTGAATCATTCTCCCCCAGTCTGTAAACTGATTTTAAGCTGTATGCAAGTGTTGCTGCTGTTACTACAATTTCTTCTAGCACTCAAGAATAACCGAAGACACGCCGTTGTACTCTTCGACCCAAGTTTATAATTTATTCGCATTAATTCTTTAATAATACGTTCCCCCTCCCCTCATGTTTCGTAGTTCTACATGCCAATCATCCTGACTTGGTGAAAGCAGATGTTAACATAATTCCTTTTGTAGCCATTTCATTGTTTTGGAAGTTAATTACACGGAAAATGAATAGATGATGTTAGTATTACAACTCCCAAAATTGTAAATGACGTCACAGGCTTCAACGTAGCACCACGCATCTTAATGTTTTTTACAACGTACTAAACAACTCTTTAATGGTTGATGAACGGAATATTAAGAGCCATTCAAAGACACTATTTTTAAACTTTCCCAAATAACGAAATTATCGCGCTTACTGAAAAAAAAAAGTCTAGCGTTAAATTTAAATTCCACAAAAAACCATAATCGTTGTGTTATTATTTACTTACAATACTAATTGCTGCATCGGTTTCGCTATGATTCGACTAACTGGAGACAAACCAAGCGAGCACACGCATCCTTATCTGGTATGGATTATCCTCGTAGGAATTTTCAGTGTTCACTACACTGTAAGAACATGTTTGTACTTTTACAAAGAAAATCTTTGGAAACCCATTTGCCAAAGAAATTCCTTGTAAAACTACAATGGTTGTCCTTGTAATAAATTACTTATGTTTGTAAAATTACAAGGAATAGCCTTGTAGTAGTACTTTCAATGAGGAAAAAAAATTTAATGGTCATTGTACTTCGCTGGACTTACTTATCAAATAACTTTTCAGTACATGACGTTTAAGTAAAATATTAGAAAGTGTTAAGTTGCTAACCACTCTCCCCGCGACCACTGTGACATTAACTTTATTCCAGAAAAATGCTTTCCAGAAATTGCGATCTATGCATAAGTAATTTCCGGCGAACCTGTGCTTTTGGTAGATTACACATTTTTTTTCTAATATTTTTACAAACAAAATCCTTTATAATATTGAAACCAATAATCTTACAAGGAAATTTTTTAAACATTTTACAAAAGTTTGCACTACTACAAAGAAATGCCTTGTCATATTTTACAAAAAAGAAATATACAGTGCAGAAACTGTCGGTATACAGGTACAAAGTCTTTTAGAGTGTATGTAAACAGCCAGACTTTGACGCTCAACGCACTGAAGTTACAACCATACGTTTTTGTTAAGGGTGCGGTCTACCGCAATTTTCATCACCATTTTTTAATTTTTTATTTGTACCAGATATTTTTTTTCTTATTTTAGACACAAAATGTGACTAAATTTGGCTCTTACGAAATTTTTTTATCTCTCATAGTTTTCGCGTAATGGCATGTTAAAGTCATATTTTGCATGTTTCCGTTTTAACGACTACACTAAAACCAACTGACATACCAAACTCAAAAAAATCATAGTGGATAAGGACATTGTAGGCTACAATGACATGCTAATAAAATTAAAGAGTAAAAATTATTTGAATTAAAAAAAAAAAATGCTGAAACTGAAAATAAAAATTTTAAAAATTCAATAATTTTTTTAAAGATACAAATAATTTTTATTCTTTAATTTTATGAGCATGTCATTGTAGCCTACAATGTCTTTATCCACTGTGATTTTTTTGAGTTTGGTATATCAGTTGGTTTTAGTGTAGTCATTAAAACGGAAACACGCAAAATATGACTTTATCAAGCCATTACACGAAAACTATGAGAGGTAAAAAAAATTTCATAAGAGCCAAATTTAGTCACATTTTGTGTCGAAAATAAGAAAAAAAATGTATGGTACAAATATAAAATAAAATAATGATGATGAAAATTGCGGTAGACCGCGCCAATAACAGTAAACAACACGTACAGTCATACTATTTACGAAAATGACAGCTAACAACAATTTAGAAATACTATCTACTTATAAAACGTTAAAAATAGTTTCAGGTCTGTGTATAAAAATGATGCAGATTCTTCAGTTTGTATTGTAAGTTTATGCATGTATTTATAAGTTTAACTCTTTTAATCATATAGTTATTTTAGACTATCCTTCCTGTTTCAACTTTCGTGTTACATTGATGATGAAAACTTGACCTTTAAAATGCGACGCACAGCGAAATATTTTAACTAAATATTTATATGCTGGTTCTAATAAAAAAATTTTAAGGTCATAATATGCAAAATAATTTTAGTGCGATGGCTAATAGCAGTTTTTAATATTTGTTGTATTGCTTAATTTAACCATTATATTTGCGCGTCTCCATTGGCAGTAGAAGTCGTAATTTAAATAACTTGAACAAATTTAATTGTGATTAAATTAAGCGGGCATTGTATAGTAATTGCTATCTTAAGTGCCTTGCTTACAAATCACTTAGCAAGTACTGTGGAATATTTTGACAGGAAAAAAAAATTAATGGTAATTAGCGGACATGGAAGCAGGCATGAAAGAAGAACAGTCGCTCGATTTGGGTCACAAAGTGTCGATGTTGTGATACCATCAGACTCGCATAAAAGGCGAGACGCAATATTAATCACGGCCGTGCCGACTGGTAATTTCCTGACCTCAGTTGCGTGAGTACATCTTCTCGTTTCGTCCGCAGCTAATGTTCCAGCTACACTCGAAATGGTTCATTGCCCTCTCGTCACATCATCATATTCATACGGAGAGGTGTTTTCTCCCAGGTGGCCTCGCAAGGTGACATCGCACATCGGAGGAAGCGACCTGGTGGACTGGGATTGTCTTTCGATCCCGAGCCTGCATCTTCTGCGAGGGACACGTGAAATGCGTGATTCGTGTTTGTACTCTATGTTTCTTCAGCCGTATATAAAAATTTACATTTGTGAACGCTTGTGACCAATGTCAGAGCGCAGATAAGTTTCATTCTATATTAAAGCAGTCCAAAAACTGATTAGCGAGCTCTGTTTCAATTATAGGCGGTTCGGGATAAAGTGAGCACTCAAAAACCCTGCTAAAATTCTATTTTCAGTCAATGTGTACCTTTACGCGCGTACCGGCAAACGATGGAGAATGTCTAACCTCTCTGGACACGTCACTTGATGTTTGCGCGTGTCAGATAATTTATGCAGTCGGCAGGTACTTATAAAGTTTATTAATTATATAAAATATAGTTCTGTCGCTTTCCGTTAGTTTTGTTTCAGTATTGTTGTATTTAAACAGGAAAATACACGGAACTATATTGCGTAATTTCGCTGCCAACTATACAAACAGTAAGGGGACTATTGGTAATGTTGAATTGTAGACGGTAAGGGGTACTGATATCTTTCAAAGATACATTTTTAGTGCTCACTTTATCCCGAACCGCTTATAGTAGCCAGTTACAGCATTCAGTTTTCACGTAGTTTTAAGCGCACGTTATTGCTGTAATTTAAAAAAGCAACGTTTAAAAACGAGGTGCCTCATTGTCACGTGAATAAATATCTTCCTTTATCACAAACCCGGCAAAGTGAACGTTATTTTCTTTTGGAATGTCTGGTGCCTGAAAAAAAAAATGCCGTTCATATATCGTCAGCATTTCAGCATTAATTCTAATAAATTAGTAAAACGTTCAGTGTGATATATCAAAATGATAGTGAGTCAATCTTTTATTTCCATAGAATAATTTTAATTAAAGTTATAGAGAATAACTTCTGCGTTGGCGCAACGGGTAGGGCTCTCGCCTCTCGCTATTGCGATCCGGGATCTATTCCCCTCGGCGTCGATCCGCATTTACGCATGTAGAATCGTGCCGAGCGATACCATTTGTCAGCGAGTTTTCTCGGATATTTCCCTTTATTCTTCTGCCCCTTCATTCCGGCGCTTCTTTATACTCCATATCAGTCTTCATTGCTGCTAGGAATCTCTCTATTAAATCTCTTCTCACTCAGTGTATTTATAGAGTCTCTCGCCCACTTTCTCTGCACTGCGATTAAGTAGGATATGATGCTGTTACCTGGATAGCCTAATTAAATCAAGACAATATAGTTAACAAAGACGAATGATTTTAAAAACACTTTGTGAAAGTTTATGATATACGCCAGAAATCTCACGAGAAAACCTAGTAACATCAACAACTTAAAACAGTTCACATCTTTTGAAACAAACAGTTTATCAATATAAATTTAGAAAAGTTGCTATTTAAACCCGTGCTTGAAGTTCAGATAATGGATGTTATCGCATATTTGGAGTTGTAAGGTTATTCACCGAGTTTTAGAAAAATAGCCGTGCTTTCTGAGCTATTGAGTCATTTCATTAAAGTAATTCAAACACTGGTGTTGACTAAAGTGGCTTTGTTAGATAATATTGCTATGAATATTCCTCTTTAAAACTAATAATAGAAGCAGTTCGTCAAAAAATAAAATTTATTACATGTTACAATTTTTTTTTTAAATTCCGGCCAATTACTTGCTATTCATTCAGCACATTCATCCTATTATTTGTAGAAACGAATGTATTTCATTACGATGATTTTGACCTTTGTAGTGTTTTCATAACTTCTCAGTGATATGTTTATTTAGCCGCTGCCTATTTAAAACACCTTATGTAGCAGACCAACACCACATACCTAACACTTAACGCAGTTTCTTGTCGAGCGTCTGTCTAAAAAAAAAAAAAACCACGTAGGGGCATAGTAAGCCATGCCCTAGGTCGTAACGATGGAGGTTACTGATAAGTTCCCAGTGAGATAGGCAAGATAATTCCAGTTGACACTTGGCACTGGTGTTATCACAATTTACTATCTCTTCTCCACCACGTGGATTTCGCTATCACATGTAGAGACTAGTTAAAAATAAACCATCACGTAAACAGTAAAATAACTGAACGAGCACTTCTCATCAGTGAAGAATTTTAAGTAGCCAAGAATTAATCATTTGGAATAATCAAAATCCCGCAAGGCACAATTTATTCTTTAAAAATAAGCCACTTTTGTCAGTAATTTGTTTCACTGATCCCAGTTGACCATTAGCGTAGCCAGCAGGTGCTCTTCATAGTACACGATTGGTATAATGTAAGACTAACTCAGCATATTGCCTGTGAGTTTATCAAGAAATTCTTTTCCGCTGTTAAAGGACTGACAGAATTGCAGTTGAACATTTAGAAACAAGTAGCAGTTGTTAAATGCACCTGTCTCTTCATTTTTAAGACGCGGTCGGCGGGGGAAAAAAAAGCTTGACACTTCTACTTCTCCACATATTAGAAAAAGTTATTGTAGAACGTATAACATTAACTGTATCAAATACTGGTATGTGCATCCCCACCGTCACAACACTATTAGACCAACAAACTTCATGAGGAAACTCTACATGTAAAAATCAGTAAAAATTATACTGGACACTTATTACCTAAACTAAATATCGTATTTTGAATGGTATGTTCATTGCAAAATACGAGGAAACAAAATGAAATAAAATAAGATTCATTGGACTGACGTGTTCTTATTTCTCTCCCGTAATGAAGTTAACAGATGGCCAACCCCTTCTGCATACAACATTTGGTCGTCGGTTTCGAGGATGTGCTGTCGGACTGTCGTGGCGTTGTAAACCTACCTTCGTAAAGTAACGATAAGAGGAATATTTGCCCGTGTGCATCAACAAAATATGCAGTTTAGTAGCCAAGATAATGACGCACAGTTTCAACTTCTACTAAAATTATGAAATTGATTTGTACACATGACACACCTGTATCCTTAGGGTTTTTTTTATTTATCTGATAAGAATAGTTTTTACTACTCGTAGGAGCAGAGAAAGGTAAAATAAAACTCAATTAAATTTAATTTGATGTCTATAAGTAGGGCAATTTTGGTAGGGGAAACCAAAATTACTAATTTTTTTTTTCCGGAGCCTTTAACATGTTTGCAGTGATCTTTACCGGCTATGATAGGTATTTTTTTACATTACACGTTAAAAATCAAAATATCTGCAATGGAATAGAAGCTTGCGACCTCGACGCAACGCCACTGGCTAACAAAGTCATGAGCACGCCATTCCGTGACCACCTTTGCAGCGTACAAAGTAATCACAACTGGCGGTTTATCAAAGGGCAATATACGCAAGAAGAAGTAAATGCCACGTTTTTTGTTCATTTACGTGATTTAAATTTAAAGAAAACTTGTTTGCTTTATAGCAAGTTGGATAAAATTCTTGAAAGCCAGCTGGTTATAGCCATTAATAATGCTTACTAGTCTAAGGTAGTTAACACTAACTATAACCAAACACGGCCCACACTAACGATAAAATGCTTCGCGAAAATGCCACACCGCACACTGCACGAGCAATACATGAAATATTGCAGTTCTTTGCACAGGGACATATCGATCATTTAAAAGCGATTAAGTATATTTAAGTATAGAAACCGCCCGTGATTGATCGTAACATCAGGATTCTGATTACAAAAGACCGGGAATATTCAAGTTTGCGCCACGCGATCTTTATTTTTTACGCCTGAACGTGAGCAGATATAAAAAATCTGTTTGGCAGTTTTGTTTATAATTGCCTTCTCAATATTGGCTAGTTTTTTTCTAAGGCAGTAAATATTATGTTTTTAGTTAATTTCGTAATTTACGAAAATCTGGTTAGTTGACTTTGTCAAAATCGTATAACCTTTTGTTTAAAAAAATTAGCTGTCATGGCAAAAACCATTTTAAATAAAACTTCCAACCAAATTTGTGATATCTGCACTTGTTTAAAACTAATTAATATCGCAAAAAAAAAACAATTGAAACAAGAGAGTCTAAGGGTTAGTGGACGGTAGCTCTCTCTTTACGTTTGAGGCACGGGAACGGGAAAGGCGATAAGTCAAACTTAACACGTCCGTCAAACACCTCATCGCCTCTAAGCGCGAACGACGATCCTGTTGTTTTATTTGTGGAAAGTTTGTGGTAATGTCCAATGCAGGGTTCTATGGCTTACTTTTAATATTACGATCGATATTTTTTCAGCTACAGCGACATGAAATAGCCATTTTCAAAACTTTCGAGGAACTTGGGAATTATGTTTTTAAGAAGCGGACGGAATTTTTTTAAATCATAGGGACACCGTTTGAAGCGTGTCTTATTTTCGTAGATAAACGTATTAGAAACATTTTTATTAGTTATACAAGAATAAATACTTTCCGTACCTCACTACACTAACTCTTAAGAGTGTTCATGTGCGATAAAATCATAATTTTATATTTATATTAAATAGTGTTTATTTTGTAGACGATACTTGAGAGTACAGTTTCCTCTCACGAAACAATTTTAACTCGAATAGTTTTCTCATTAACGGTGCGTCAAAGTCAAAATTTGCATGTTCTGCTGCCATGCAAATAGTGAAAACCAATCGACTTACGTAAGTGAAATAATTCACAGTGAAATATCATGTCACGGGCTACGTAATAAAACATTTTTAAACAATCCGGTGAGAAATTTTTTGTATTTAAAAAAAAGCTGAATTTTCAACTTTTTTTCCTGAAGTTTTGCGATTTTTTAAAAATTCCATAATATTACGTCATGGTCTTTTAAATACTTTATTGCATAGTTCATGAGATGTAATATCACAGTGAATTATTTTATTCAAGTGGGTCAGTTGGTTTTCACTATATGTATGGCAACAGAACAAGCAAATTTTGACTTTGGCGCACCGTTGTGAGAAAACTATGAAAGCTAAAATTGTTTCGTCAAAGGAAACTGTACCATCAAGTATTGTCTACAAAACTAAAACTATTTCATAAAGATATAAAATTATGATTTTATCGCACTTGAACACCCTTAAGGGGCCTCCTTAGATAGGCTGCGTTTGTGTGTTGTGTGAGGCAGGAGTGGTAAGGTTGCCGTTGGCCGACGTATGTAATGCATTATCGCCTCTCCGCGCTAGCCACTCAGATAGCGTGCAATATTTTACTATTATCCTTTTTCCTAAGAGACTTCAAGCGGTGACCATATTATTTTATTTGTGGACAGCATAGATCAAAGTCTAACGGTTATTACTATAGTTGTGTTTTTCGAATCCGGTTGTTATTTTCACAGATACGGTAATCTGGAAAACCAATTTTTGGCCATTTTGAGGGGCCCGAAAATAAAGTTTTAAATAAACGCGCCGAATTTTTGAAACTATAGCGACATAGTTTGAAGTCATATACAAATACAATGCGCGTTAAGTAGTTTCGGCAAAAAAAAAAAAAAACAACCACAACTTACTGCAACGCATTTCAAGCGCAGGTAGGGAGGCCAAAAGCGCGGTCTGCCGCAATTTTCATCACCATTTTTATATTTTTAATTTGTACCAGATATTTTTTCTTATTTTAGACACAAAAGGTGACTAAATTTGGCTCTTATAAATTTTTTTTCGCGCAATGGCTTGTTAAAGTCATATTTTGCATGTTTCCGTTTTAACGACTACACTAAAACCAACTGATAAACCAAACTCAAAAAAATCACAGTGGATAAAGACATTGGAGGCTACAATGTCATGCTTATAAATAATAGAATAAAAATTATTTGTATTAAAAAATGCTGAAACTGAAATTAAAATTTTTTAAAAATTCAATATATTTTTTTAAAAAATACGTATAATTTTCAGTCTGAGGAAGGACATGGAGGGGAAAGCAGGGGGTGGACACAGATTAGGGTGGCTAGGGCCACTAATTTGAAGGGCATCATGCACCGACAATATTACAAAGTAAACGTTATGTGTAATATAAATACAATTTTTGGTGGTTTATGATACTAGAGTGTCAAGCATTTATTGCATAAATATTAGAAATGTATTAATTTATAGTAATGGGCATTTTCAATTACAATAACTTTTCGGTTAAGTTGTCTACCATGAGACTCGCGACCTCGTGACTGCTCGTGATGGCTACTAATCGTAAATTGTTTTGGTGTTTGTGGAAGTATTCGGCTGAAATTTTATAAAAATGGGGAAGATCAGGAGGTACCCCCCTTTTTTTTTCTTCAAATAATTGGGATTCTGTTTATTCATGCGCAGACGGGGGCGTGCGATGTTATACTTTCCCAAAGATTTGAACAGGTTAGCTAACGTCTTTGTGTACCCAACCTGTAAACTAAAAGTTTTAGTATCCGAAGTTGCCGGTGAATGATGCCCCCTTTTTAGCGGCTCGTTGGTTAACACGGCCGTGTCCACTCTTGAATACTTTACTTCCTCTATGAGGGAAAGGTAATGTCGCTTAAGGGCGTTGGACCCGTAAAATGTAATTTTTTTATATTTGTGCCAAACACCGTTCAACTTTTGCACATCAGATAACACGTCATTTCCCCAAATAAAAAAAAATTAGGCCCCATAGTTTTTGCAAAATCACTCATCAAACTCACGAAATGGCCATTACGGTGCAGCCAAAATAAAAAAAAAGTAATTAACTCACGAATTCAAAATTACGGGAACTGAAAGTCGGTGTATTAATGCATTTCATGACATGTTTGACAAAAGTTAGTTTTGAATATTTCAGTAGTAGCCGAAAGTCAAAGTTAGGCAAAAATTTACTCATTTTCGTCAATTTTTAAAAAATACAAAAATATATCGCTTTGTGTTTACAAAAGTGTCTTGAAGTAGTTCACATCATTAAGTATCGATATGAATTATCTTGTTTCTGCAAGTTTATTATTTTTTTATTATTTTGGCTACACCGCAACTGCCATTTTGTGACTTTGATAGGTGATTATGCTAAATGTATGGGCCCAAATTTTTTTATTCGGGGAAATGACATGTTATCTAACGTGTAAAAGTTGACCAGTGTTTGGCACAAATATAAAATTTTTATTTTTTACGGGTCCAACGTCCTTAAGCTCTCCATCCCCGTAAGGAAGGGGAGCGTAAGAAATCGCCCCGTCGTAGAAGGGGATGTGCACTTGTTACTGCAAACGTACACCACAAGTCGACAGTACACATTGCTATAAACTTGGTATCGTTGTAATCTGGAGGAATGCCGCTATGTGCCAAAAACAAATTGTTTTAATGAGATAAAATGGTATTAATTTTAGTGCACTTAAAATGTCGCTAATTTTCGGCATTAAAAACCTAATTTTCTGCAGTTTTTGAAAAATACAAAGTTGCGTACTTTCATGTTTTTATAACTTTTGGCACGTAGCTCGTGACATCTAATATCGATGCAAATTATTTCATTTCAGCATGTCTGATTATAGTTTTCCTTAGTTGTTTGCGCCCATAATCATGCATATTTGCTATAAGTATTTGAATACTGTGCATGCTAAACATTATCCATAAGAGAAAAATGCAGTCTTAAGTGCCATCTACAAAACTAACATAATTTCGTACACAAATAAATAATTAATTTCACACTTGAATGGTCTTAAAGGTGTAAAATACGATCACCTAGGTGGCCAGCAGCCCCGACGGAATTCCTATGAACGAGCAATGTGCTACCAACCAAGAAGGCGAACTATTTATAGTTACTGCTCGATACATATCCGTACACGTAAGAATTGGGAGGTTCGTTAAACGCGCGCGTAGAATGTGTTCATATAAGTACATATAATTGACCCTAAATTACTTAACATACTCTGAATAGTTTAAAAACTTTTTGTGAGACAATAAATCATTAAATATGTATCGACAGTGTCATCCGAACACATATTATATTTGAGGCTGGTTTCAAGTAGCTAAGGCAGTAGATACGCGATGTTTTATAAATTTACGTGCTAACTGCGCAATTTCAACTGTATCGTACATATATTATTACTTTTACTACCGTCAAAGTAGGTCGCACTATCAGCTGCGCCTGTATTACGTTGGAATTTGCTTCTCCCACACAGTAGACCAGTGAAGTAGGTGGAGTGAAGGAACAGCAACCCAACCCTTTCCCCTTTTCCCACAGTCCTTCCCTCGGAAAGAGAGAACATTTAAAACAACTTTTTTTTTTTTTTTTTTAATATTACTGTAACCCACAGCAAGCTTTTTATTTTATTATTTGGAAACAAAATACTGTGTTTTTAAGTAGCCTGCATATTTTTAGTCTCTCTGGTTTAGTAAACTATAATCAAAGGAAGACAAATATGAAAATACATAAGTATGTTGATTTTATATGTTTATTTTCATCTTAACTAAAATGATTCGCTATTAAAAAACGAAAGTATGGAGGACAATCATCACGTCTAGAGGGGAAAAAAATATTAAATGAATATAGCTTCATGTCTGCACTACAGTTCTCAGTACGTGATGTTATAGCGCATAGCCTGCTGACTGGATCTTATTACTGTGGAACGCCATGGCAGCTACATATTAGACGAGTCGTATTTACTTAGAGGGTAGGCATTGTGTAAGTACAGCACAGTAAGATGGTCCAGCTTGCACGCCATCCACTGTTGTCACGTCACCTGTAGTAGATACACTAACGGTGTGCCTATTTTCATGTAACATTTTTGTTCCTGTAGATGTAAGGATTGTTACTCTAAATATTGACATACAAATTACATCTGTAAATTACGGAAGGAGAATTTAATGAAGTCCTTAATTTTATATTACAACTTACTAGCACTAACTTGGCTATCAGTGCAGATTCCCTCATTTTCTTCCACCTTCGGCCACAATTTTTTTCTCGAATTCAAAAACCCCAAATTCTGTGCACACCACTGCAGGTAGATAAATATATAGGTATAGAAATAGGAGGTGGAGGAGAATCTCTATCCCCCCTCCTCTTTATCATTGTCTCTGTCAAGTTCTAATAGTTCATTGCGATACAAGGTCCGACAGGGCATAGGTATTAAGGTCCTAAGTTAGCGCAACCACTGTAATAGATATTCAGTACTGCTAATGTAACTGCACAGCTTAATTTGTTGTGTATTTTTTATTTTCATTTGAAGGAATACAACATTACGTGTAACTGATTTTCCACTTAACACTAGTTGGGAAGTGCAATTTATTTATCTGACATGTACAGGAATTAAACGTAATTGCTTTTACAATTTACGTCTGCCTTGATGCCATGAACACGTAAGATGTTCGCTGAAATCTCATTACTCAACCATTTCTTGAAATGCGAGAGCTTGATGCAGAATATGCAAGTAAGATGAGAACGTCACCTGCATAAACTGGCTTCCATTACAACAACCAAACTTCATTGCGACAAACGTATGACATCAAAACAAATGTATTCTTAGGATAAAAATTAGCAGCAAGTGTTTATACGACGTGACATTCGATATTTATCTTAAGTTTTGCTTCACGTGACAAAAGCGTTTTAATACATCGTTGAACACGGGCTAGTAAAAAAAAATAAATAAATAAATAACAAGTGATTTTCATACAAACTCACTTAAAACACAATGTTAATTTCCAGTGTAAAATTAGGCCTATATAATTCTGAAAGTTTTATCTTAAAATTTTGGTTAGTGATATTTATAAATTTGTACTTTTGCGTTACGATTAAACAAGCGCCGAGAACTTTGTTGGTGTGATGAAATACCTGCCGTACTGTCCGCGTGCTAACTCGGAGTCCATGACTTGTTTGCATTTTTCGTCCTAAACGCAACGTGTTCTACAGTAATACAGTAAGAAACGTATCTACGATGTGTTTTTGGAATCTTTACGGACAAAACATTCATACACGCCAGGGACTCGGAGCTGGCGCACGCGAAGTATCTCCTGCCAAAGAATAATAAGTAAATTAACATAAATTCCGTTAGTTACACAACTAGCTATAACCATAGTATTTAATGTGTCAAAAAAATTAGCCAACATGGTGAAAAAAGTTTTAAACAAAATTACCAAACAGATTTTTAGTATCTGTTCTCGTTTCGGCTTAGAAAATAATTATCGCGAAAACGGTTAAAACAAGGGAACTGAACTTTAAGAGTGTGTGGTAGATAAATAAATGCTGAAATTATCAACTGATTTCTACGCTGTTTTCGAAGCTGATACGATACTCAATGACAATCCTAGGTAATAATATTTGCAGACTTTATTATGAGTACATACTTATCCAGAATTACTAATTCGTTACGCGTGATGTCTTGCGCCGCAGTTAAATGCACGAGGTTCCAGCTCCAGAGATTGTGCCTCAGAAGTTCGTAACACTGGAAACAATTTTGTTAAAACGTTGGCTAAAACTATTGTCTAGGATTGCTATTGTTTAACTTTCGCAAATTGGCTTCAAGAAACCTATAGTTATATATTTTAGCTTTTAGCGTTGAATTACCTATATACCACACCCTCATAAGTCGCTGTTATAGGCTAAAACTATGTACTTTTTAAAACATGCAAAACTCACGGATATATTTACGCGTAAATTGAAGTTATTGAAAACTGCGGAAATGTCTCATATTAAGAACATAAGTAATCCGCTTAATCATTGAACGCGCCATTACCAATTTACTCAAATAAATTGTGTGACCGATTTTAATACGCAATTTTCTGTTAATTTTATGCATTAAGTTATAATATTTGTGAAGCGAAAAGTTCTCTCAAAGTACATTTTTGAAAATATATCATAAAAATACCTGCAAACTAAAAAGTGAATCATTATTTGTTTTTATTTATTATTAAATGATATAAAAGGAAAGTGTCAAAAATGATCTCTAAATACACGAGGTAGGTCTACATATTATTTAGGTAGGATATCACGCAAACTTTGCCATGTTACTTTTTCATTGCAAAATTCCGACATAATGCTACGGTATAGTGTAATTAACAAAGGGTAACAGTGACGATAAAAGCGTAACGTATTAGTTATATTGTTATATTACTCTGGAAACTTTTTGCTGTTTGGCGCAAATGATAGCTTCTAGGAGAGGTAGATAATTAGGGTTTACATGGGGTATCGAATGAAGCGATTCACGCATTTTTACCTTGCTTATCATTGTACGGAGAGACAGGAAAGACGTCCTGAGGCAAGGAGGAGCGACTAGGTTTTACACTTTAGCTTTATCCTAGGTTTTGTTCAACGTTTCACCAAGGCGATCCGTGTTCGGTTTCTAAACGGATCACGCATGTGGAAATCGTGTCGTTCCGTGGGTTTTCTCGGGAATTTCTCGTTTCCCCCCGCCCCATACATTGCGGTGCTGCTCCATACTCTACGGCGCTCGTCACCAGCGATGAAAACCTCGCCGCTTGAGTGCTGACGAAATATCTTCACTTCAAGCGAATGATGGAAACTGAAAGGAAAGGAGGCTCCAGGACTCTTGTGGCCCACTGACTGCATATCTTCATTCGTGCGAAGTCCTGTCCACATTCTCCACCAGCCCCTCGTCTATCATTTTGTCTCAACCCATGATAGTACTTTTGGTGTAGTTTATTAGTGAAATCTGGCCACAAATGGTTGATTATATTTCGAAATTCTTAACTCTTCAGCCGAACTCTCGTACTGCCCGTATCTCAGCAGTTTGTGTCACGTGTTCGGTGTTTCAACACGTGCAGAGATGTTCAGAGATGAGATTTATAAAGCAGTCCCCTGGCCTCATTTGGACGCGCGTGACTTCCCGAGTTACGCAAGATTGTGTGAAGCAAGGACACGTGTAACATCTCTCCCCAAGTTGACGCTAGAGATGACCTCATCTCCGTAGTGTGGTGCAGAACATATATTAGTCACATAACTATACATATGTGAAATAAACTTTATTAAGGACAGATACGCAAGGGTATTATTTTAAAGCCATCCAAGGGGCTGCTGTGGCCGAATGGTCATACCACTCGCCTCCGCCAAGGCGATCCGGGCTCGATTCCCGGCGGGGTCGGTCCCCGGATTTTCGCATGTGGGAATCGTGCTGGACGATGTCATTGGTCGGCGGGATTTGTCGGGGATATCATGTTTCCCCCATGGCTCCATACTCACATCATGCCACCATTCACCAGCGCTGAAGACTTCGATGTTAAGCGCTGACCAATCACTCACTTAAAGCCATTCATGTATGTGATTTTGAGCAAAATTATTCCCTCCCGTCGCTGAGTCCTTCAAACAACACATATCACATGAATGTAATTCTCACTGTTGTACCGGAGAATGGAGCACTTTAATGTAAGCCTACATTAATATGGAGTAAATAAATAGTTCGTTCGCTAACCAAGTATCAAACGTCTTCTGCTGCGATGTATTGGCCAGACCAGCCGCCTCCCACCATGGCGAACCACGTAGGTTTGAATTACAGCGAAATAGTTTACGATTATCGCTAGAGCCCACGAATTTTGGTGAAAAGAATTTCGCAACAGTTTGTTTCAGTGTCTTACGTGCACATCTGCAGGTCTGCTTCTTGATTATTGGCAGAATGTATGATTGCATAGGCGTGGCTCATTTGACGGTTACTGCGACACCACGCGTCTGTAATTTGCGGGTAAAACCCCCGAGACGCTGAGAATTTAAACAGCCAATCACTGACCACGAAACAGAGCTGCATGTGTGCACATAAGGCATTGAAACAAATTGTTGCAGAATTCTTTTCACCAAAAATCGTGGGCTCTAATTGTTGCTATAGACCCTGATTTTCCCGAAAATATATCTGCATCAACTTCCTATTATACACTTAAGAAAGATTATTTATTTATTTCAGTTATATTTTTGTTTAAGTTAGTTTTTAGAGGAATGCGATTTTCTTGCCGTTGGATAAATTAGTTTATTTGAATAGCCTTCCTCAAAACATCTATTTTTTTATTAATTGAATCGAAAGATAGATTTAATATGGATAAACTTGTGGGCTTTAAGCACTTGTTAAGATTAGGATAGCTTTTCTTTACTGTTTGTCTTCTGGCACTGTGAATACATTTCGTAGAAACGTACGAGCTAAGCATTGCAAACATTAAAACGTATTAGCTGAAGTCAATTATTTTTCTTAGATACATCTATAAATGTATTGGTAATTTTAATTACCTTAATATACGAGAAACTATACCAGGTAAACAAACCAACAGCTAAGTCTACAAATTCTTCTTGTTCCGCAAACTGCCGGATAGTGTTTTGTATTTTAATCGAACGCATTTTGTGGAAAGTTTTAGAAATGTTAAATTACTGCCAGTCACGGCATTTCAGTCTCCATTTACAATTCCGTCATCAAAGGATTTCCAGATAGTAGAAACTGGAATTCATTAATTTCAGTTGTAAGTCTCAGAAGAACGGTGCTCTTGTGTTGCACCTGTAAAAATAATGCTGTTGATGTATATCCGAATTGCCTCGACAAAACTATAATTATTTATTATATACTAATATTACGATGGGAAAATTATAACAGGCTAGTTACGTGCGTAACGAGGGATTTTTATTATCCTAGTGGGAGCAATGATATGGATTTAAATGTTAACTTGTATTCACCGAGGTTTTTTCATCTTTCACTATATCGCTTTCAGACAGGAAACAATTTATCTGCATTGATAAGACGAATATTGATATTAGAATGAAAGGAAAAACAGGACAGGGGATAAAATAAAACAATTACTATTACTGTATTATTATTCTTATTATGAGCACACGCTAATAAAAATATGAGTATACTGTACTTTTAAATACGTGGACACAGTTTTGTCTAAGAAATTGTATGTAAAACTACAAAATAATGTGCACGAAAGAAAAATTACTGAAGCATCAGGATTCAAACCCGCAGCCTTGAGCCTTGTGACCTAACACCTTACCCATAGACTTCCTTGATTTTCATAGTGATACATTTTTATGTGTATCTATTTAATGTATAGTTCAATGACTTAACTTTCTTTACTTTGTAGCACGTCATTAATAAGAATGTTCACTTTATTCTAGCAAACTGCGTACTAGAAATTGTGATGTATGTATTTTTAATTTTCGATAAGCCCGTACTTTTGTAAACTACAGATTAATAGGTTTTCTTAAGGAAAAATTCCCTGTTACTTTACATACGAATAACTCTACAAGGAAAATCTTTGTACTTTTACAACAGATTGCACACTTACAAAAAATTCCTTGCATTTTTTTAAAATACAATTTTGAGTGTAGGTGTTTTCTGAACATTAAAATAGTAGTTTGCTAACAGTTTTCAAAGTATTAGAAACATTGCTTAAAAGATCCTTCGGCCAAGTGGGCCACACCGAAATGAACAAGAGTTTCTAGAGGTAATGAGTTCCACTTAAATTTCCTGGCCTTGCTTACGCGAGGGCTTCGAGATAGGTTGCGAGCGTACTTACGCAGAGGTTATTAAGAATTTAATTCATGTTGCCAAAGTGTTACTTAATCAATATTTTGAACTCAGGACTTATTTACTTTAAATTCACTTTACAAAAAGAGATTGATATAAATTAATATATTTCGAATTCTATTTTAAATCTTCACTTCCATAGAATAAAAGGTCAAAACACTCTCATAAAAAATATTTATATCTAATATGTGCTTATCGCAGAAATGTAGTGATACTTGGTATTTTGCCGAGGGAATGAGTTAGATATGTTTAATGAAGGTAAAGAAATTATGGGTGTTTTCCAACTCGAAGTGCAATTTAGATTATCGTTTATTGAAGCGATAAAATTCGTGAAGTAATGCTAAATAGTTAATATTACTTTACAGATTTTACTTCAGGATTTTCTTACCACTTAAATAGTTAGTTAATTTAATAAAATACTTTTCGGGAAGTGCGACTAGCTAAGTGAAACAGTAAACAATCATACTAGTTCATAAGGGGAAGAAATGCCACCAAATCTTATAACTTCTTATTTGCAATCTATGGCCAGACCTATGATAAAATTAACATTGCGTCCGAAGGAGGTCAAACGTAGCTTTTGTTGGTTTATTTTCTGTAGTCGGGGAACTATTAGGTGATGATAGAATGCAAAACGAAGTGGAATCAGGTACATTGCTACCTTTCTTTTATTTGCATGTTTTTATGCCTACCAATGATTTTCTTGACTAACTGTCAGCTTACAAACATAAATATGCAAATTTTGGGCACTAAATGCAGTACTTTAAGTGACCAGTAATTGCCATATACAATGTATGCTATTTTTGTTCAGAGTTAACTGACATTTGAATCACAGTTATAATTTTATTTACAGGTTAGCAATACATTATGTTACATACGTTTCGGTAGGTAGTCGTTCAGATATTTGTGGAGTTTCCATTAAGTAAACAAATTTTAATATTAAATAAGTTAAAGTAGTAAACAGTCTGGTAAAAATAGTCTGCATATGTGTATTAAGTATATGCCGAGAAATTTTATGTAGATTTGTTTTGCTGTATGCTTCTATATTATCATGTAGTTATTACCTACAGGCTACATTTATCTCATAGTATGAAAAAATACGAAAAATAATATTAATTTTGGTAGCAAACGTAACTAAGAAACGGCGATTCTCCACAATCATGAAAACAGTCAGTCAGTGTGGAACTCGTACTGGAAGTTTTGAAGAAAATACAAATTTCAGCTATTGGAAAGAAAAGTTATATTTAATATAGTTTAGGATAAAGAAGCTGTGTTGTATTTCCTGGTGTTGCCTGGATATTACAACATCGACAAATGCATGTTGACACAATACGTACAGAAATGCATGTTGTTATTTCTGTTATAGCGTTGATTCGCTTGTGTTGGTGTTATTCACCCATTATGGCATTATACCGTTGCTTCATTTCACCTCCGCGTGTGTGTAGTAAGATCTAAGATGTAGGTATCTTTTGGACAGGAAGCAAGTCGTCTGGCTTTTACCGAATGACCTAGGACGTCAGATGTCGCAGGTAAAAAAAAAAAAAAAAAAAAAAAAAACCGCACCAAATGCATAATGACAGATTATTTTAACGTAACGTATCAGCATCGGAGCTGACTTTGGACTTAGATCAAGGTACAAAGTGCGGCTTATTCTTTAGCAGGATCTTCTTAACTGCCACTAGTTACTATATTAAACTTTAGCCACTTAACTACTACAAAAGAACTAGGTCACTGATTCAAATTTTGTTTACAGAAGCAATGTTGAAAGGGTTTATCACGCTAGAGAACAGGTTGCAGCAGTTATTATACTTTTTTTTACATGATAGTTGGGTCACGTGATTTCATAATCCTTTTTGAATATAATACCTCAGAATTAAAAATGTAAATAGAGGCAAAGTGCTTGTATTTACATTGGTTTCAAATCAATAAAATAGTTGGTCACCGCATGTGTTATCTCAGCGGTTCGTTTCTCATTCGTGGTTGCAAGCTATTTCGGCATCTATTCACAGAAGCGATGCGTGTGTTTTCTCTGCACGCGGACTTCCTAGCTTGTATTGGTTGTATTTGCTCACAACTGACGGTGCCTTATGTATTCTGTCACAGCTGTGAAGGCCATTTTTGACAATTCCAAGAAGTTGGTGCCTGTTTTGTTTTGTTTATGTATCCTTTAACCTCAGTTGTTGTGACACGAGGCAGCTATTGCATTTGGTTATGTCAGCTGTTGACACAACTGAGGTGAGCTCTGTGTTAGTGACTGCAAAGATTTTAAAATATTTTTACTATAAAATTTCATTAAATTCTATGCAGACAGAAAAAATTTGAAAAGTCACATTGTGCTGTTGCAATAATTTTATTTTAAACATTAGGAATATAAAATTAAAGTACGTCCTTTATTTTTGTATTAAATTTGTCAGTTTTTCTTTCATATTAAATTAATTTTGTTCAGTATCTTCTTGAACATTGGTAATCTCCAGCATGCGGTCTGCAAACAGTCGGCATAATATTGTCTCTTAGTATGCAGACAGCAGTATTCAAGTGTGTACTTGGCCTTAGTCTCGTTGATGTTAGTGGACTAGACACGGTGCAAGAAGAAACGGGGTCTTGTCGAGTTTGTATGTGCAGTGATTTATCAAGGGGTTACGTTAAGCTTGGCGTACATAAGCGACACATACTTTGTGGGGTTTATCTTGGCAGACTGTCACGATATGCGCGAGTGTAGTTTTTTACGTATTAGTTTAACATAGGAATGCGCCACCTGCCTCACTGCACGATGTCTCTGCAGACCCTTAATGTGGCCCAGATCACACTCCATCTACTGATAGCAATGCTATTACGTTTGAAATGTTCTGTATTCTTCCTTCATGATGACTGTGACTCTTGAACAGTATCGGTAAAGTGTAACAGTGGTGTGTACTTATAATCATCCCAGAGCTCTACTTTGTTTACCTTTTATCGTCTACATCGGTTGCGTTAAGCCAAATAACTAACATGAGATTAACAGCCGGTTTGCAAACTTCACGTAGTTACCATCGTCTGTTTTGGTCAGCTCTTAACAACAGCTAGAGGTTTCCGAGCTGGTGAGGGTTAATATGAGGTGAGTATGGAGTAGTGCCGGAATGAATGGGCGGAGGAATAAAGGGAGATTCCCGAGAAAACCCACCGACCAACTATACCGTCCGGCTAGATTTCTACATGCGAAAATTTGGGTCATCACCTCCACTAACCGAACTCGGATCGCCTTTATGGGAAGTGAACTCCCTAGCCAATGCAAATATCACAAAATATGCTAGTGAACAAGACTACGTGTACTGAACTCACGATAATACTCACTAAGATAATGCATACATTTTCTTGAAGCGTGATTCATTTTCATTTTAGTGTATTAAGGTGACGAGTTTAAGTTGTGTTGTTACAACGTTCTGGTACTCTTGAAATGTAGCTGATAACAGTATTGCGACGGTCGCTATCAGTGACTAACAAAACAACACACTCGTGATTTATCTAAGCACGAGCCACGCTGACGCTAAAATGTGAAACGTAATTGAGTCTCCCACGGCTGTTCTCGACATTTCAAATTTTGCATCTCAACGGTGTGGACGTGTACCAAATTACGTCACCATACCTTCCACGTACTTCACTTTTACTATTGCTCAGTTCACTTGAAACATCAGCTCGGGCCCGCCCTTGAGGGTGAAATCTCCAACATGAGTGAGAGAAGACTGATGCTGAAGTGCCAGTGTCCGCCCAGAGGACAGCCTGAAGACATGAGATGTTGATGGAAGAACTGCGCGAAGAGGGAGGAGAAGGAAGCGGGAGTTCCCAACAAAACTTGCACAGCTGCGTTGTTCGCCACGCTCCTTTATGTAATTGTCCATCCGGAAAAACCAAGCAAGGTAGCGCAGTTGTAAATAAACTGTATTCGCATTCAGTAACACCTAGTTTTGATTTCCTGTCTGGCCATCTTGTTACCTTTGGTTCCGTCTCTAACGAACTCGGTGTTGACGAAACGTTGATCCCTACTGGCTACTTCTTTTACTCCCGGGAAAATTTTGCCTCCTCATCCTCCCCCATCATCCCCCCTCCCCTGCAACCAGCAATCAACCAAATTTCTGGACATGGGATACATTACGCGTTTCACGCGCTTCGTTCAGATACTATTCAGACTGCATTTGCTTGAAAATTGCTTCTCTGAAGTTTCCAGCCACATTACACAAGGCATTTCAATCGCGGTGTTCATATTTTAATTTCTAGTAATACCGCCCCAATATACTCGGCAAAATGATCTAATCGAATATTGATGATTAGGTCAGATTTTATTGACGATTGAGTATTTCAGTCGCCAGCTCGACATCGGACCTTTTCATGAGCTGCCAGAACTGTAGATGTACGTACGCGAGTCATTGAAACAAGTTGGGATACAACTATTTACGCCAAATAAGTGGATCCATCAGTAGACGCTTATGAAAATTCACTCACTGGAGTAGAGTAGGTTTTCTCAGTCACGTGGCCAGGATTTGATAACACCCGCAATGCTAGCGGTGGATACGGTAAAACCCAAAGACGTTCAACAAGAACTCTATTATGCTACTCTTTTGTTACATGACCAAATTGAACGCTGCCATATTGCAGGCGAAGACAGGAAATTGGGTACTTTTTTGTTGGAGGGGGAGGGGGATGGACGTCGACGACTTTTCTGTAACAGAAAAACATTGGTACAAGACATCGTATGTTATGGGTTGCAATGCAGCGCCGGTAAATTTGGTCACACATAGAGATAGACCGTCAACAATGGTCTTGCAGCCCTTGGGCCTACCATGGAAGCCTGGTGCAAAATCTTGCTGTTTGGGAGTTATCACAATAAAAGGACCTGTCGACAGGTCATCAGTAGAAATTTCGAACACGGATAAACTTACCTGGGATAATATTCCAAACACCAAAAATTTGAATTTTTGGCTGACCTGCCCTACCCTCGTGACTATTCATAAACGCCCAAATGACACATGAACCTTCGGTAAACAAGTACACAGGCAAAATATCACGCCGCACACATACAGCTATTCCATGCTTTTACACAAATTACGCTTGAAAATAAAACAAGTTGAATTTTTAACATTTTGAGAGGCCCGAAAACTATGTTCCTAACAAGCGTGCTGAACTTTTGAAAACACAGAAACATAGTTTCAAGTGTGTGTTCTTTTCGTAGATAAACATGATACGAATAAGTTAGGCATATCACGCTTATTTTTTTTTTTTTTTCGCGAAACCGCTTAACTTATTCGTATTATGTTTATCTACGAAAAGAACACACACTTATTATATATATTGATATATTTTATTTTTCTCTCTAATAAAATTCTGAGAAGAAAAAATGTGAAATTTCTTTTTATAATATCAATTCGATTTACCTTGCGCTACAATAAAAGTATCGCAGTTGAACTTTTAACGTATATTTAAGCTGCAATCAGCCATATAAACTAAGAACATTAAAAATTTGCTCTCCTGATTGCGACTTAAATATACGTTAAAAGTTCAACTGCGATGCTTTTATTGTAGCGCAAGGTAAATAGAATTGATATTATAAAAAGAAATTCTCACATTTTTTATAAGAACGAAAAATAAAATATATAAGTATGGCTACTGATGCCGAGCCTTAAGGGGTATGGAAAGTTAAGGTGTCGAGCGAACGACTGAAATACTTCATCGTCGATAAAATCTAAACTACTCATCTTATTTCAATGACATTTTTTTAGCGAGTAGATATTTTATTAGCGAACTTCAGTTTACATAGCACTAGACGGTAGTATGCTTTGCTTTCGAGTGAAAAATTAAAAACTGTAATAACCACGCGTCAAACGTGGAAATTCGACACCGGCGAAGACTCCTCTAAGACGTAATCAGTGAGTGGAGGAAAGGAGCGGATGGCCACGCCCACACACTCAGGCAATAGTCGCAATGTCCGGCAAGCAAGTGCTCTCAGGGAGATACCTAGTCGCGAGAGTTTATCGCGCCCCGGTAATCCTTGTCGCGGCCACCAGATGTATTGGCACGACCTGATAACAGCGCGCGTATAAGAGAGGCTATCTCGCGAGGTGCCTCCCGCTCATGTGCGCGGATGTCAGGCAGAGAGCATGACGGGACGAGACTGGCGAGTGTAAAGTGAAGCAAAGTTACGTGATCTCCGCGCTGTTGTTGGTAGTCACCAGGGCCGGCGCAACTTAAGGTAATTTGGATACGTATCAGACCAAACATCTGTTACGTTCCCAACTTTTTTTCTAACTGCCTACGCCTTAAACCCTTGATTTTTTTGCTGATAAGTTAGTTACAAGTACCTGACAAATGTTAAATTCAATGTATACTTTCCATACTACTCAAACTAATTATCTGAAGTGATCAATACATTGGTACATCAACAACACGAGCTCCCATTTCTATAAGTAGCGAAAACGGAGACGACGAACTTCGTAAGCTGGGAATAATGGAACCAAGAGTAACTTTGAACGTAATTTCGAATGGGTAATTTATTTTATTTGCAATGGTTAAACAAACGACCCAATTACTTTTTACTTTACCTATCAAATATTTGACCATATAATGTTCTTATCAATTTTACGCTTTGTTGGAAGCGGGTCTAAATTACATCTTGACCTTACCTCGGATCTCCACTGTAACAGTGTAAATTGGACAACAAATATCAAGCAGGTCTTCTATACAAAGCATTAGTACGAACAGTACATATTTTAAAGCCACAGGTTATTATTTAAGATGTTTCTGCGCCTTCGGGCAGGGTCACATAGCGTGTGTGAGAGAGGGCCGGGGTGGAGATTTGGCCGGCTGCATGTCGTTTGTCCAACCCGGTGAAAAGGTAGTTCCCGATAAAACCCGTCCGCCACGTTTCCATCGTGCAAAAACTTCGGGACCGAACCCGCTGGGGATCGATTTCAGATCGTCTAGATGGAAGGCGAGAGGTCTGACCCCTCGACCACCGCGGCCCTGTTTCTGCAAATATTGTTTTTTATTCCCATATGGAGTCGATATAAAACTGTCACGTAGATGGAGCTATAAGTTATTTTTGCTATGAAGCAAAAAAAATCATTAAGCTTCGTCTTATTGTCGATTTTAATAAAATTTTGTTAAGTCAATAATTAGTCAAAATTATAACATTTAAGTTGTTATTTATATATTTTATAAAGCAAGGTGAATAGTTTTCTTGCCTCGTTAACAGCGCGAATATTAGATATTATTGCACAGAATTTTACACAAGGACAGGGCCTGGGAGAGGAGTCAGAATAGCCGGAGCAGGAAATCGAACCCGGTACCTCTCAAATGTTAGTCCAATGTACTACTTTTGCACCACCTCACTCGGTTTTTTAAAAATAAAACATAGACTCATAAAGCAAATGGAATTATAGAATTTTAAAAAATGCGATTTACTAGTAGATAATTGAAACAAACGAGGCCTCATCGTAGACTGAAATTTGGACCACCGCTCCAAGGACAACACGAAAGTTAAAGTATATTATCATCAGTGTGTTCCACACTTCGCTCTTATAGCAGAATTTTAAGAAGTTAACACCAGACAACCTCATTTTATCTGGTTGCAAGTTTAGCACGGTGACCCGTATTTGGAGGCTCGCGAGTTATGCCTGCAACGGTACCCTCTTGGCTCTAGGCTACACACATTTATAATTGATTCTGCATGGAGTGTTTCTTCTCTAGTACCGTCGGTCTACATAAAACATTACATTCTTCCTCTCATGTAGCATGTAGTTCTATGTTCCAGATAACTTCCTAAGCTGAAACTGTTACGTAAATATCGGGTTTAATCAGCACCGTTATCTATCCGAACACTAAATCCACACGGTAATAAATTCACACACGTTTTAATCCAACTATATTGCGCTTTTGTTAATGCACGCAACTCTTAAAATTACGCAAGTGAAAATTTGTTAAGTCATTTATTGATTTAAATGTTAAGCATTGTCACCTTGAGACAGCTCTAAACAAGGGACAGCTCTGAGATAGAAAAACCAAATAGTTGAAACGAAACATGTTGCTTCTTTTAATATAGGATTTTCAGGTAAGACATGTTACGTTAAGCTTCACTGCTTAGGCATTCATACCTTTAAATAAAAATGTGATATTTTCTCTTTTTTGCTGTAGTTTCTGAATTGCACTATTTGAAGTACAACACTGTCTTAAAATTATATCTTGCATATTGGTGAGCTAACATAGGTCGTTACCTTTTGCCCTAGCAGATAAAAAAAGTAGGCTGACTATGGGGAAGAAGGTATAAAATACTGCAAGAGGAGAAAATGTTTGGTTTTAGCTACCTCACCTAGAATTCAACCAATAACCTTAGATTCGCCTGAACTTCGTGTAGTCTGACTTTATGCAGATTTATAGACCCTGGCTGGATTTTACGGTATACGGCAATATTTAGGATAATTGTGGTCCGCCTGAGTTATACTAGGCCCTGATACATTTACCAGTACAGCAGACAGAATGTTGAAATTTCGCAATGCCGATGGAACACCACCAATGTCGTACTTCTCGCAGCAAGAGTGTTACCACCTTACCAGTCATGGCTATGAAGGTCGCAGACTCTACGAGGGTAATATTCAACTGGCAGTGACAGTCAAACACGTGCTATGTATCGAGACTGGAAAATTTCACAGGTTGTTTTCTGTAAGCGAGCCTTCAGGGCAGACGGCAGCCATGGGCGCACCCAAGGAGGTGGCACTTGGGTCAAGTGCCCCCCCCCCCCCCAAAGGGACTAAATTTTTTATTTTTATATAAATATATATGTGTACTAGTAGTACAGTACATGTGTGTTGAGAAGTTATTGCAAGCGAAGTGTGTTCACATCAGAGATATTTTATGAGAATGTGAAGCCCGTAGCAACATAAATCAAAGGCCCTCAGCCCCTCCCCTGTTTTTTTTCCTTTTTAGATGCAGTGATAATTTTTAAGGTACAGCATGTTTATCTTTGTATTGGCATGTAGCCACTAATATAAACATTACAATTACAAGTACCACACAGAAATATTACAGATATATGCGAGCAAATAAAAATAATCTAAGTTACTAAAATGCAGTTCTTACAAAACTAAATGAGTGTTTCGTATTATTGTGCCACATATAATAAAATGCCAGTTCATTTCAATTATTAATAATTTTTTAAATCATAAGTGAGGCGCCTAGAATGTGAGGCTTGGGGCAAATGTCCCTCTTGATCCCCCCCCCCCCCAACACCTAGACACGGCCCTGGCTCATATGTTTCAGAATGTAAGAGAGTTTGTCAGATTCACCTGCCTGACGCATGCAGGATTTGTATTTTATTAAATCTTATGCACTCCCCAAGTCAAAATCATGGCCGCACCTATGAATTGGTAGCTGCTCATTGGCTGCTCGCCGACACTGTGATTGGACCCTGCATTTAGCTGCTTATTTACTACTAGCTCGATGACTTCCAGCTAACGTCGGATATGTCAAAGGCCAATTGCGGAAATGACACGAACTTACATGGGCCCGAAAGAAAACGCGAATTATTCAAGTCTCTAGTCATGTATCATCAATCTTCTTAGGACCCTCGTTTTCAATCAGAAGTAAATTGCGGCTTGATTCTGACGAGGGCTTTACCTTGAAATACAGCGTCCCAAAAGTTTTTTTTTTTTTTAATTTTTGAGGATAAGTATATCTTGTTGTCTTTCTAATGAACTAATCCCTCCACTGAATGAAGTTGGTAGTGAACATAATTAGGTTTTTTGCCTGAGGCCACGAGTAGGTCCATTGTTAGCACAGATGACAGTACCCACTGCCGTTGTTATGAAAATTTTGTCTTAGATGCGATCAAGGTTTCCCAGTCATGTTCTAGGCTCGGCCCTTGGTGGCCTTGATAGATTTGGGCGTCACGCTTATGTTACTCACGTGCTTTTTACTTCATAATTTGGACAAAGAAGGCGGTCGAAGTGACAGTTTATTTCCATTGTCGGAGACTGACAGTTGCTTTGCCATTTCTGTATCTGTAACAGCTAAAATAGAAACAGCAATACCAAGGAAAACTTGGGAGGTTTTGGAGAGTAAACTCGAAGCTGTTGCAAAATGTAATGTAAACTTCATTCATAAATATTGCATTAGACCAAAGTTGTTTAATATTAAGCGGCGTTTCAAAACAATGCCCTGAAAGGCGTATGCTTTGCGTCACGCGAAAATAAAGGAACCTATCTGTAAATGTTGATCTTCAGTCTCGAAGTACAAATTAGAAGTATCCCAGAGCTTTATAATAACTGTATGATAAAAGCTTAACTGTTTGCTTAAAAAGCAGCTGTCATTTAAAATGTGAACCTTTGGCACTCATCTCATGAAGTTCAAAGTATCCGTGTGACACAGACGGCTGAAACATAATTTGGTAGCAGTGTCAAACGTCTGCAACAAACCGACAAACACGGCATTTCTTAGCATCTTTCAGAAAACTACAGACTTAGATAAGAAATCCATCATTCATTTTACAACGACGATGCTTTGTACTTGAAGCAAATTTATGTTTTTGATCATTGCATTGCTTAAGTTATTTTTATTTCGCTTCTATGAATAAACTTAAAAAATAAGTAAGGAATCATGTGACAGTAAAGAACTGTAGGCCATTTCAAAGTTCATTACTTTTTTAAAAAAATCAAATGGGGATTGGCAAATCTTTGTTTTAAAGAAAGTTATCTTTACAATTAATAATTTGAGAAGTAAATATTTTATGAACGTTAACTCCACATTTTGCTAGCTTGGTAGCAGGATCCTAAAGGTAGCTGCCTGAGTAGGTGTATTTTGCGCGTCTGAGGTCTGGAAGCGCCTAGGGCGTCCCAGGCACGCGAAAATCACGCCTCACCCCATCCTGTAGGCACTAGCCACTGAACGTATCTTCGCGCCGATGGCTCGCCTCTGCGATACGGTCAGTTGTGACCTCGCAAGTTGAAGACGTAATAATTAGAGACATGCAAAATTCGCGTTATTTTCAGACAGCTGACTAGACTCCAAGTGACTATGGGCTCGTTCGACGTCTCCCGCTGGCCGATATTGTCGTGACGTGCCTCGGAGAATGCTTACACGGTAGAGAGGCCAATCTCTGTAAAGACGTAACACCCGTAAATGACACCACATAAAAGTTCGTGGCCAATTGAATCGCAGATTATGCTCTGTTATGTATAGAAAAGTGAAGTTTAGTCTGCTACCAAATGATAACGCGAATTTTGCACGTCTCTAGTAATAATCCATATAAATGTGTGTTTTACAGACTTACACTTTCTTTTAAACATTATGCACGATATAGTTTATACCTGAAGGACTGATGAAACTCATTTTTGCAATTGGCCATTAGTGGATGACCTGATACGCACGTGTGATGTTGTTTGAATGGTTTTCTTAAGGACATTGTTTCGGCCATTTGTAATTGTTTTATTTGAACGGGATTAAGAAAAAAAAACCGTCTCACATTACTGAAATACTGCCAAACAATGACGGTTTGCGAAATATAGTGGCCTAAAGTCGGAGTTTGCCGAAGTCGGGAGCATACATTGCAATGTGTATAATTAACTTAGCCAAGCAAATCTTAGCTGGTGAGCGAATACTGATTTACTGGTAAGCCTGTAACACTATTGCAACAACATTTTTACCATTCCAAGAGACACTTTTCCATCAGTAACCTAAATCGTCAACTCTAGAAAAATTTGTTGTGGCTTCTTGAAAACATCACCATCTGTTGAATATTTCTGAAATTACCTTAATATGTTGTGAGTGGTAATATCTGCCATAAAGTAAAATTTGCTTCGGTAAGTTAATCACACACACACGTTGCAATGAATCTGCCGATTTAATTTGTACTTTAGCGTTAATGCATTTTGGAAACTGTCATCATTTGGTTGTATTTGGCTTCCGTGAAGTGGTGATTTTCTAAACAATTTTCAGATTAAAAAAATAAAACAGCTAGAAATGTGGCTTTAAGGGGGAGCGTTTGACAATTTCATTGTATTTTCACTAGCCATAGCATTTATTCAAATTGTATTATAAAAATTTTCTCTTCGACAAACTGATTGACACAATTAATAATTTAATCTATTTGTCATAGGGAATCATTGCAACATAATTCTTGAAAGTTAAAATAAAATTCTCTTGCAATGATTCTGCATGACAAATTAATGAAAGATTACATTATTATTTATGTTAAACAGTTTACCAAGAATATATCCTATGCTCTGTCGAAGATAACATTTTGACAATGCAATTAGAATAAATTTTATGGGTCAAAAACTTTAAAAAACGATAAAATTGTCTAACACTCCCCCTTAAAGGGCGCCGCCTACCCGCGCGTGAGAGGCTCAAAAGCGACGGAACAATAAGGTCGACCTTGAAGCGCACATCAAATGCCGTGTCGCCTCAACGAGCCAAGCGCTCAATTAGCGTGCAAGGTTCCCACCGAACGATTTTTACTATGGGACATTATCACCACTATCAATTCCAGCCTAAGCGTTGACCATATAATTTTATTGGTGGAAAGTCTGCAACTAAGTTCAGTGCAGATGGCAATGAGTTTCACATACTTCCGGATAGTAAATTTTGAATTACGGAAGCCTGAAAAGGACGTTTTTAGCCATGTTGGAAGGCTTAGAAACAATGGGGTTCCGACCTTGCCTGAAGTTTGTTTTATTTTCCTACGTTGGCACAACGGGCACACGCAGAATATTTTCGTAGAAAAAACCTGTTTACGAAAACACTGTAACGCTTTTGAAGCGTGGGGTAGGCGGCGCCCTTAAGCAGACGTCACTCACACTGAGCAGTTTTCGAGTAAACTTATGTTTGCCTAAGCTGTGTACATTGCTCCGTGGCTTGGGCAGACGGCCACTTTGACGTCTTGTTGAAAATTACGCCATTAGAAACGGACCATGATTAGTGTTGAGGAACACCATGGGAAACCACAGTCAGTAAGGCCTTACGCGTGTCCTTCAGAATGCAAGTCAAGTGTCTTGAAATCAGGGGCGTCATTTCAAGTATTTCTTGGGGGGGGGGGAGTTTTTTTTTCAGCGACAGTGACCTTATTGCGTCTTTTTTGTTAGTTAAACATGTATAAATTAGAAACTTTAATAATAAAACTTAAGTTTTATGTTGCTTAAGTTAGCATTATTTAAATAACAAAATACAAAAAAATATATTTTGTACACTAAGAATTTTAAGTCCAGGGGGAGGGGGGTATTTGCCCCCCCCCCTTCACCTCCCACCTTAAATGACGCCCCTGCTTGAAATGAGATTCGCAATGATTGTATTTAGAACAGTGGAGAATGAAATTCGTCCGCGAGAAGATTCATTGTACGAACTGAATAAACCTCATGGAAATTGCATGGGAACTCTTTAGACAGAAAAGTACTGGAGAAAATGTACGTTTGCGGCGAAAGAGCTGAATCAGAATATTAATTTAGTTGGTTAAGAAATGCATGGTGCAAACAGTGTTGATTTGTGTCCACAGATCGTGCAGAAATGAACAAGAGCGCGCTGGACAGCACTGCTAGCTACAATACATGGCCATGGACACATCTCGCAGACTCGAGCTGTGCACTCGGCCTGGTACAAGAGTACGTGCTGCAGATGGCGCTGACTTCCTGGCTGTACCTGCTGGCGTCTTCCGCACTGCTCCTGATCACGTATTACCTGATGCAGCCGTTCAACTGGTGCCGGGTAAATCAACACATCATATTCTATGTAGCTGATTAGGTCACATAAAATGTGATTCATGAACCATTCTAGCAATGGGGACGTAATCTTGAACTTGACCATTTTCATGGGCGTACGACATTAGCGAGGGTATTTTGCTGAGTAGCAGAACACCCATACTAAAACGAAAAAGAAAATACAGTATTAACGATTTTCAACAAATGTATAACATTAATATAGAAGATGTTGCAAAATTGAATGTCTACATTTTTGAAAAAAAAAAAAAAAAATCCTCACATCTAGAGGAACAAAAAATATATGAACCTCGAGGTGGCGGTGCTTTACTAAAATAACTTTAAAGGCATTGGTGAACCAAAAAAAAAAGTTCAATTGTACAGTAGACTCCCGATTATCCGTGTGCAGATTATCCGCGCAAAATATTTCATTTTAAATAGTTGAAAAATTAAAAAATATATATAAATTAAAGAGAAAACTTTTTTGTTATTTATAAATACACGCTGTGTTCACTCGAGTAATGTTCACCAACGTGTTATTTCCGCAACAGTATTTTGAAAGGCTTGAAGAAGATTTAAGTATTTTCCAGCAGGCGAAACAATTAGTTCCATGCATAAATGTATTAACGAGAATATCGTGCCTGTCGCTCACGAAAGGACTAACGAGATTTATAACTTGGATAAATTATATCTGTAAATTTTAATTATATATATTTAGATTGTTAGCGTATATTCCCTAATTATTAATGCGAATAATCGAGAGTCTATTAAATTAAATTGCTGCCTTATTGCATATTGGATTATCCTATGCATCTGCCCCCTCCATTAGTGCGGATAATCGAGAGTTGATTGTACATTGTAGAGTTGCTCCTGTGGTTATCAGCATGAAGTTATGTCTCCTGACAGCACACTTGGTAGCTGCAACTGCAATTATAAGTATTTTAGACGTTTACGCACACTTTCAAAACGCTCACTGCAGAATATGTGTTTTATGTCATATCACAATGAGGAATAGAATGAAAATAGTAGCTTCATTTAATTACTTCAGGTATTTATATTACTGAAGTGACATATCAGCAGTTGCCTAGAGGGAAAGAATGTTTTGTAACGAAATGTTTAATTTTTGTGACACAAATATTTTGTAGTTACTTTACAATCTCCGCGGGAAAATCATTTAAAATTTGATGACATATACATATACCTCAAGACATATCTAGCTCCTTAGTTATCACAAAAAAGAACCACATTAATACTTATTTTGTAGTTGTAAAAATTTGTTCTTGCGTGCTAAGTAAAAAAAAAAGTTAAGTACATGTTATGCAACTTTAATTGTGTTGATCAATGTGCACTGTATCACAACTATAAAAATAAAATACATAAAAAGCACCTTTAAGGCCTGTTCAGTCCGTCTGTTTTGCTATATTAATGATTTAATTTTATTAGCTTCGACAAGCGGTAGGGTCTATTTAACTTTCATTAGGGCATTATTTTGAAATTTTTGTTCCTGTTGTCTGTCTGTAGCCCTAGAATTACTTCATTTCATCAATACAATATTGTGCATTATTTAACTGCTTGCAGAAAATGTATTTCAATCGCCTGGATGTTGCTGTTCTACCGAGTTTGTTACATAACAGAGTAGGCGTGGTTGTTTTACATCATCTCTACGTCTTTCTTTTTGTGAGACTCAGAAGATCTTGTTTCTTGTGTTCTTGGAAAGACAATTAATTGGCTCCTTGTTTCAATTGCAGTTGTGTGAGGTGTTTGGAACGCACATCGAACATATCTTCGGTCTTCTAATGTCTTTACCGCGAAAAGCTAGCTGATGTGATAACTGAGCACAGACACAGAACATCTCTGGTAACAGACCCTATTCCCACTTCTGACGTCTTCGACTTGTCCTCTCGGTGTTGTCAACTTTAGAGTGATTTGGACTAGTTTCCAGTCCGTGGGAGTGTCAACCTTCAATTAAGGGAAGTAAACATTCCAAGATTAAGTGTAGCCAGTCACACAAATGGATGCTGGAAAGGAAAATATCAGCAATTTTACGTTTGTAGCAAACACTGCTAAACTTTTAAACATTAAATTAACCATTATTTCATTACGTTAAATCATGCCAAAGTCAATTTTACTGTTCTTTGCTCGTGCGAGTAGTTGAAAGTACATTTAAGATATAGTAACAAGCACTGAGTTACTCCAGAATACATGTACGTTTACATAAAGAAATTTTAATAAAATTGCCGAAATGGGGCACGTACATTTGTTTTTTTATTTAGAAACATTCAGTTACCATTCTCAGAGTAATAACTGCGAGGTTCCTGAACGTTAACGAGATCATAGCCGTGGTGGAAGGCTTGTGGTCTGACCACAACACCGCCACGACCCTGTTAAGGGCACGGTCTACCACAATTTTCATCACCATGTTTCTATTTCTAATTTGTACCAGACATTTTTTCCTTATTTTAGACACAAAATGTGACTAAACTTGGCTCTTATTAATTTTTTTTATCTCTCATAGTTTTCGCGTAATAGTTTGTTAAAGTCAAAATTTACATGTTTACGTTTTAAGGGCGCCGCCTACCCGGACATCAAATGTCGCGTCGCCTCAACGAACCAAGCGCTCAACTAGCGTGCAAGGTTCCCGCCGAACGGTTTTTACTATGGGACATCAAGCGGTGACCAAATAATTTTATTGGTGGAAAGTCTGCAACTAAGTTCAGTGCAGGTCGCAATCTGAGTTTCACATACATCAGGTTAGAACATTTTGAATTACAGAAGTCTAAAAAGGCCGTTTTTAGCCATGTTGGAGGGTTTAGAAACAGTGTTTTTTTAATGAGCGTGGCGTCTTAACAATGAGGTTCCGACCTTGTCTGAAGTTTGTTTTCTTTTCCTACGTTGGCACAATGGGCACACGTAGAATATTTTCGTAGAAAATAAACCAGTTTACGAACACACTGCAACGCTTTTTAAGCGTGGGGTAGGCGGCGCCCTTAAGGACTGCACTAAAACCAACTGATATACCAAACTGAGAAAAAAAATTCACAGTGGAGAAAGACGTCGCAAGCTACAATGTCACGTACATAAAAACAAAGAATACAATTTTTTTGTATCTAAATAAAAATGCTGAAACTAGAAATAAACATTGAAAAAAATTGAAGAATTGTTTTTTAAATACAAAAATATTTTATTTTGGGGTTAAAAATAGCTGAATTTGTAGCCTACAACATCGTTATTCACTGTCAATTTTTTTCAGTTTGGTAAGTCCTTAAAACGAAAACATGCAAATTATGGCTTTAACGAGCCATTACGCAAAATCTATGCGAAATAAAAAAATTTTATAAGAAGAAAGTTTGGTCACATTCTGTGTCTAAAATAAGAAAAAAAAAATAACCGGTGCAAATATAAAAATAAAAACGTGGTGATGAAAATTACGGTAGACCGTGCCCTTAACTAGTGAGAAATACTGGAATGGACTCTTAGTAGTCTGTGTTAGGTGATTCACAACAGTTTTACAGCACAGAACTAGTTTTGTTGAGGGATCGCAGGAATTCATCAAACCTGACACCTGCACGCCACAATGGTTACCTTACCTCCCACCTCGCAGTTGGGAACGTTTTGTGGCGGCTGTCCCGTTCACAAACAAGTGTATTGCAGGAGGCTGAGGTTGCATACCACGCATGATAACGCTGAGGGTTTGCCGTGTGGGGAAGGACGTGCGAGAGGGATATAGGTTATCTTATCGGTAGTTGATAAGAATGTGTCCTTTAAACGGCTCGCTACACCTGAGCCGCAGCACACGCATAAAAAGGGAAGGATAGGGCAAACATGATCACAAGAACGAATAAATGAAAATACCTAATGTTCGTAGTTAAGGCTGTTCAAGTGCGATAAAATCGTAATTTTATATTTTTATGAAATAGTGTTAATTTTGTAGACGATACTTGTGAGTATATTTTACTCTTACGAAACAATTTTAGCTCTCGCAGTTTTCTCATAACGGGGTGTCAAAGTCAAAATTTGCTTGTTACACTGCCATGCAAATAGTGAAAACCAACTGACCTACTTAAACAAAACAATTCACTGTGAACTTACATCCCATAAACTATACAATAAAACATAAAAAAAACACACAAAGTAATATTTTTAATTTTAAAAAAATTCACAAAATACAAAAAAAGTAACAAATTCAGAAATGTTTTAAAAATACAAAAACAGTAGGTGGAATTTTTTCAAATGTTTCATTACGTAGCCCATAGTATGATATTTCACTGTGAAGTATTTCACGTATTTAAGTCAATTGGTTTTCACTATTTGCATGGCAGTAGAACATGCCAATGTTGACTTCGACGCACCGTCATAAGAAAACTACGACAGTTAAAATTGTTTCCTAAGAGGAAACTGAACTCACAAGTATCGTCTATAAAACTAATACTATTTCATGTAAATATAAAATTATGACTTTATCACACTTGAATATCCTTAAGGGTTTTGCCTACTCGGAACCATGGTGAGAACATGAATAGGGAAATTATATTACGTGGGGCTCAGTCACTGTGTAAGCTGTCGCTTCCTGGCAAAAAATATGCACTGGGAAAAGGAAAATATAGCTACAGAGATTAAAATGTGCAAAGAAATTTAATAACGTAGGTGTTTTCGAGTATTTTCATTAAAAAAATATAAGTACTTATTTGCCCATAATTTTCATGATACTGAAAAACCAGAAAATCCGGTAGCAATGTAGACCGTACCGAGCAAAAGATCGTACCGAGATTAGCAATGAAATCAGTGGTGGCATATGTGAAGGTTCGATATGTAGGCTACTGAGCCACGTTTAATATTTATTGAACATGTACTTCCTTACCTTTCCCGCCTGTTCGTCAAACTCCCTACAATACTGCAAGGAAAAAAAATGTTCAGATTTGGTACCAGTGTCGGCAACCGAATAAACTAAACTCTTATGAAACCCTATATCTATTTATTTTTGATTTGAACGTATTTCGACCAAACTCAATTAGTCTTCACGGAAATGCACAGATAAGAAATTCTATAAATATGTACACTTCATAAGAGCAACAGCAAATAAACTAGAGTATTCTTATTTCATTTTCAAGTGCTGTGTACACATTTCGAATAGTCCGAGTTTGTCGGCAGTGATGTTGAGAACTTGTCAGGATGGACCTGAGCTCGCGCGGCCATCGATTAAGAATGACGAATAATTCAACTCGTTGCTGAAAAAAAAAAAAAAAAAAAAAAAAAAAAAAAAAAAAAAAAAAAAAAAAAAAAAAAAAAAAAAAAAAAAAAAAAAAAAAAAAAAAAAAAAAAAAAAAAAAAAAAAAAAAAAAAAAAAAAAAAAAA
>PNEQ01068794.1:0-27494 GCA_003012365.1 Medauroidea extradentata | reverse complement strand
GCAAATCAGTATTCATATAGCGAATAATTGCTAGAGGTACGTCAATTTCGTGGATTCTGGCAGTAGCCTAGATTGCTCAGTCCTGTACACGCTCTGGATACAGTCAATTATTCATTGGCTTACAACATTATAAGCGATAGCTCTATGAATCATTTCCTTATTTACTACTGGCTTGCAGTAGTTAAATGCGTTTCGTGAAAGCCGCCAGCTAATCACACACGTGATTATGAAGTATATAATTTTGGGGTTCAACCTGACGTAGAACGTATTAGCGAAATTGACGTACCTCTAAAAATTGCCCACTAACTGACGAAGTATTGTCTGATCTATCCCTAGTCCGTTGTTTCGGTATTCGTATTTCCCCATTGACTGGGCCAATGAGATGCCTGGCACGCCAATAATGAACGTTTGCGATTGGACTACCAGCGTCGTCGTAATCAAAGACGTGGCACGGTCAAATATATTTGTAAACACTACAAACCAATGCCGGACAGCTTGTGCAACTATGCGAGTAAACATATTAGTTTCCAATACAGCGGAGAAAAACTTTATTTTCTTAACTAACAACCAGTTTTCGTTGTCATGTCTTGTCGACAGCGAGGCCATTAGAGACGGTGACAGAACTTCGAACAGTGACGGGAGTTGACTATGGCCTTCGTTTAGAAACCGTTCTAGTATTCGCCAAGAGCAATTTCGGGAAACTATGGAAAATCGAAATCAGGATGGCCGAAGCAGCCGGGAATCGAACCCGGGTCCTCACGAATACAAGTCCAACGTGTCACAACGGAAAATAAATGGCTAAGATAAAAACAGCAGTATGCCAAACTTTTAGGCATTGTGCCCGTGGGGACAAAGATTTAAATTAAGACGTTTTAAAACTACCTAAATATAGTTTTGAAAACTGTAGTAGCTGGTATGGTGTGTTGTGTGCAGGATCTGAGTGACGTGGGGTACGGCTCGCTAATGGATGGCGGCGTGCCAGCGGCACAGCGCAGAGGGAAGAACAGACGAGAGCTGGTGCGAGAGGTGAGGCACCTACGGAAAGTGGGCTCCCTGCCTCCTGTGTATCCCAACGGCTGGTTTGTGCTGCTTGAGTCGAGCGACCTTCAACCAGGACAAGTGAAGCACGTCGCTGCTCTGGGTACGTACACATTCACTGCCATATGTTCTTAGTCATGAGGGACCGCGGTGGCCAAATTATCAGATCAGGTCGACGGGGTTTTCTCAGGGATCTCCCGTTTCCCACGTCCCTTCATTCCGGCGCTGCTCCATACACACATCATGTCACACATCAACAGCGTTAAAGACCTCGATGTTAAGAGCTGGCCAAAATTTCTGTCCCTCTTAGTCACTATATTAGTAGGCTGTTTCGTTTAACAATTTTACTTTTTGACCGTTACAAAGGCTACAATGTGAAAATATTTTTAAATTCAATTTTTAGTGCATTATGCACATGCATCACTTGTGGCAGAGGGAAGCTATATACCCGTATGTGTGTGTAAATGAGTAGACCACTGGCCCAGATATAATTTTTCACATGGGAAAGTTGTTTCCAAGGAAACCCTGTATGCAAGACAGGCAACACAACTGTCAAAAACTAAAAATGTCGTATTGAGTCAGACTTATACATACAAAACACAACAGATATAGATGCTCAAATACCTGATTAAAAAAATAAAATAGCAAATAGAGGACAAAAAAGAAGAAGAAAGAATAGTACCAAAACGTAAACCAGCCTGGGATAAAAGAATGCCTGAAGTTGTTAGGCAAAATCTACAATTTCCAATTCTTTATGTGACTTTTTGGACGTCCCATTATTTACCTACCGTTTGGAAAAACAACAGTGTGTAGGTTTCAACAGCATAACCACTATCCCATTCTTAACAAAAATGGCATCACTCACTGAACAGGATCAGTCACGTCTCTAGAGACATTTGAGTTCTACCCTAGTCGAAGTAACAGGGTTAATGCTGGGCCAAACACTGCTATCTGCATTTTTTAGTAAATTTTTATTTTTCTACCATTTGTTGACGTAAACGTTGCTGCTCTGCATGAGACTGTTAAAATTCCATCATTTTCGATAATAAACATCTGAAGTCTCAATAAACATGTTGTTATTAGTTATAAAGGGGGCTCCCTATATAGGCTGCGTTCGTGTGTGTGAGGCAGGAGCGGTAAGTTTGCCACTAACCCACGTATGTAATGCATTATCGCCTCACCACGCAAGCCCCTCACATGACGTGTAGTCGTTTACTATTATCCTTTTTTCTACGGGACTTTTTTTAAGTGGTGACCACATTATTTTATTTATGGGCAGCGTACTTCTAAGTCTAACGCTTGTTTCTATAGCTAAACTTTTCTAATCCGATTGTTAATTTTCCAGACACGGCAGTCTGAAAAAGCCATTTTTTTGACCGTTTTGAGGAGCCTGAAAATGTTTCGAGTAAACGTGCCGAATTTTTAAAACTATAACGTGCTTGTGTTATTTGCGTAGATATATAGATGTAACGTGCGTTACATACCTAGTTTCGTAAAAAAAGAATAGTCGTAACTCGCTGTAGCGCATTTGAAGGGCAGGTAGGGAGGTCTCTTAAGGTAGCTAGGTTATTTGAAAACTGCTCATCGCACATGAGTGATGTCTGGATAGAAATATCATTTTAAAAGAACGCTACATGTACGTATTACCCATTTCAAGTTCACTGCTCTCATTAAAACATATTTTCCAGCAGTCGAAAATTGTGAACATGGGAGATTTGCAGACTTTTTTTAAGTTATGTAAATACTGGCGCAGAAAATTTTAAAAGGTATACGCATGTACAACATAGCTTTATCTTTCACGATACATCATAAAATGATAGGATCACCACTGAAAGTCTAATACAGGCATGTAGTCGACCATAAGACTTCACACCAGTTCAGAGACTTGCGCCTAGAGGCTAGCGAGAGGCATGATACACTTGCTGTCTCGTCCTTACTGTCTAAGCCTTGATCACGCAAAATACGTTCATCTAGACGGCCACCTTAATGCCTGTTTAAAGCTGCCTTCTTTTTCTGTCAACAATACATGCACTCAGGCCAGTTACACATTTAAGTGAGCATTTTTAGCTCTGGTTATTTTTTCTTTACAGCTAACTAGTATGTAAGTAATAAACACAGTGTACAGATTTCAACATACTCAATGCTTACAACTGGGGTCACAATAGAAATTGATTGTTATTGACAAGGAGGTCTTCAACAAAAGTGTTCACTTCACCGAAAAGCATGTTCCATTTATTACAGGGGGGAAAAAACCCTTAACATGATCAAAAAAGTATGTTAAAATTCATATAAAAATTTTTATCTTAATTGTTTTTTATCACTTGCAGCGTATATTCACTTGTCCACCAATGGCCGTCCTTGGCGCGGCTAGGTTCGTTTGGGATGGAGGGGTTAGATAGTTAAATTTAAGTTCTTAATTTAATTACAATCTCTATAAACACTCTGTAATAAGAAAACAACACTCGCGATTCACCCTTTTCAATTAAACACTTACAGATATTATATACAAGTAATTTCCCTAAAAGCCTGATTTACTACTAAAGTGTCTTTCATATCAGTCCTCCGACCACATACATTTCTACATGGAAATGTCTCACAATGCACAGCTATAGTTCAACCTGTTAGTCCACTCACATTTACACACACCACTGGAAGAGTGTCACCGTCGTTCACACCTTCGCAGCTGACAAGTTCGTCGCGAACACTCACCAGCTGAATGCTGCCTGCAATCACTCCGTCTATGCGTGCAGTGGGCCGGTATTTATAGTCGCCCGTGACGACGTCCAGAATGTTCTCAGGCCTCGCCGACTATGCTGGTGGATGTAAGCTAAACAGTCTAGGTGTTGCGGGAACATTCGGTTACGTCCGAGCTGAATGCTTGTCCTGGTTGACTGACAGGTGCCCACTCATTCAGAAGGCCACCGATGTCAACCAGGCCTAAGTCCACCGCCTCGCCGCCGGGACTGGAGGTAGAGGGGCGCAGTCCGCCGCCTCTTCTCCGGGGTTGTATGTAGCGAGCAGGGGAAGGGGAGGTGGCGTGGCTTATCAGATAACTCAGCCCAATGCATTCGAGAGCGCTGACTCGTTACAGTATTATGTAAGTTTGTTGACAGCACTGTTTCTTGTTTCAGGTGAGAATTTCGCAGTTTTCCGCACAAGTGATGGAGAATCGCACGTGCTGGATGCATATTGCCCGCACCTGGGCGCTAACATGGGCGTAGGTGGCTCAGTGCATGGGGACTGCCTGCAGTGCCCCTTCCATGGTTGGATGTTCAGCGGTGTTGATGGCAAGTGCAAGTCCGTCCCATACAGTGACAAAGGTATGGCATAACTTCATCCCCTTTGTCCTGTGCTTTCATGCAGCAGCTACGTGACTAGGGACAAGATTTCATGGTTATATTTGTACAGCAATTTAATTTTTAAGAAAAATTTAGATTTCAGGGTTTTATTTCAGAAACAATATTTGTACTTCACAAAAATGCCTGCTTAAGTCAATATCTGGGTTAAATGGTAACAAATAACTTCTGGAAAGCCATGTTATTGCGAATAAGCATCTTGCAAAATAACAACCATCATAATAAAAAACAAACACTGCAGGCCTAATCAGTTTTCAGGATTTCTAATTATCCAAGTGCAAATTTGTAAATTTTCAGATAATATGGCTTTTACTCAATTATTACACAAAAAATGTGTATTTTTTGAGGAAATAATAGAGATTCTACAAAAAAATTCAGAAGATTATGTAATTTCATTTTATTTCACTATTTAAAAAGATTTGCCTCTGTATTAACATGTACGTGCAGGTATTCCAGTGTGATTTAGGTTTTCATACCTATCCACCATATAGCCTTGTACATATGAAAAAAAAAAAAAAAAAAACATTGTTTCATACATTTTTAGCCATCTCACAATTTATGAAAGCTTAAGAATATTTACCGTTGTCATGTGTTAGCTCAAACTCACAATTGTTAGTAGCATATTTTTGAATGACAGAAATTATATTTAGCACAGAAAATTGTTTTAATTATAGCTAAGAAAACTAATAATAGATATTATTTAAAAATTTTAAATAGTATTACCAGTAAATACTCTATGGTATAAAAAGCTTTTATTTCTCAATAGCTTTCATATTATCAAAAACTTGAGTAAAACTGAAAAAGTTGATAATAATTAAACCTTATAAATTTTAATCTTCAATAATTTCAAGTATAAAATGAAATGTTGCCTAATTTATCAATACATGTTTCAGAACTTTATCATAGTTCTATATTTAATTCTTAATGTAATTATTAACATAATGATCAGCCCTACCACATATTAGCTGACATAAAGAGTGCCTAGGGGCAAGATCCAATTGCTTTGGAGCTTGACTGACTAAACACGGAAAATTTCAATATTACTTCTTGAGACCTAACATTATTTTAACAAAGCATTTTTAGTACATCCACTTACTACAACACATAATTTTAAATATTTGTAAGCTACATCTCCTGACATTAGTACAGTATATATAATTTAAGCTTAAGGCGGCCGCCTACCACACACTTAAAATGTGTTATAGTGTGTTCGTAAACAGGTTTATCGTACAAAAATATTTCATGTGTGCTCATTGTGCCAATGTACGAAAAGAAAACAAACTTTAGACTAGGTCGGAACCTCATCGTTAAGACGCCACGCTCATTAAAAATACTGTTTCTAAGCCCACCAACATGGCTAAAAACGGCCTTTTCAGACTGCCGTACTTCAAAATGTACTAACCTGATGAAAGGGAAACTAAGATTGTGACTTGCACTGAACTTAGTTGCAGACTTTCCACCAATAAAATTACATGGTCACGCGTAGTGCTCCATAGTAAAAACCGTTCTGCGGGAATCTTGCACGCTAGTTCATTGCTTGGTTCGTTGAGGCGACACAGTATTTGATGCGCACTTTAAGATCGACCTTACTGTTCCGTTGCTTTTGAGGCTCTCACACGCAGGTAGGCGGCGCCCTTAACATTTAATAGTAGGCTTGTGCCTCAATTGTATTTCACAGTGCTTTGCCACAATATGGAGATTGCCAGCTGTCCAAATAGTAATGAAGCTCAAACTTTCTTCTGAAGCATCTAGCTGGAGGCTATTTCTTTTTACAACACTGCCCAATACGTCCAGATAAGAACTGTACTCTGTCCATTGGTTTAATTGATGAGAATGTATTTGTGGTTAAGGGATTTGATAGAAAGGAAGGGGAGGGAAGGTGGGGAAAATGGTTTTCTTGGATTACTCTCAGTTATTATTACCCAAATACTATATAGCAGCACATTCAGTTTTAATGTCTGTTCTAATTATTACTGTAACCCTTGATACAGAATTTTTATATTTTTCCATGAAAACAATTGTAACAAACATTTATGTAAACAGTAAAATTATGGTAATTCGTAAATACCCCCTACCTCCTTAAAAAAAAGTTTTAAAGTATCTAAATATTATAGCATACTATTTTAATATTCCACACAATACAAATGATAAAACTGTAACAAATTCACTCTAAGATTGGAAATATTTTGAGAATAGTGGGGTAGAAAAAAAATACTTATTGCCATTTATGCTGAGAGAACAAATTACGCCAACTAAATGATGTAATATCACGTAGTATAAGCATGAAGGGGGTAATTATTTAGACATTGAACAGATAACTTTTTGGTCGAGATATTTGTCAACTAATAGGCAACTTGCAAGATCTGATGCATCATGGTGTCTAAAGACAAATTTCAGAAAATGTCATAGTAAAATCATATACATGAAGGTGGTTGTTCATTTTGATAGTTAATTAAGCTTACAGAAATTTAATCCTGGCTTATGTGATTTCCCTTGTGACAATTATATTTTCACTCTCCTCTGCTTATGTAATTTACGTCTTATAAAGTTCATGTTTTCCTCCACACCCGAGAAACTAATATTGTTTTCATCTCATAAAACAAATTTAAATACTTTCGGTCACTACAGTACTTTAAATGTACCTAGCTCAAAAGAGAGACTTCTTTCAGTATTTTGTTATCATATCTCAGAATGATATGTAACTGTAAGTTGAGTTGATGACACATTCGTGAATTTGTTATTTTCAGGTAACTATCAGTCTGCAACTTTCAGACTCAGTCCTCCTCCTCTTCTCTTTCATTGTAGCGAGTGATTTTTCGTACAGTAGTTAGTTCTTCTGAAGATTGCAGTACAGAGTTATATGGGCATTAGCTCTCTGGTTGTCAACGCACAGTAATTACTATAAGCACTATCCTTGTTTCGGCAAGCGCTGTTATCAAAATCCAAAAGTTTCATATTGTAACTTTGATCTTAAACTTTTTTCATATTGTACAGAATCAAAATGTGCATTGTAAGTCCTGTACTGCAATAATTATTTAAGATTGGGATGCTCTCTACAAGTGATAACTAACTAGCATATTTTTCTGCAGGACCAATGAAAATAGCTAGTGGCACAACAACCCTCTGAATCCTGAAGTAGGGGCAAACCTAAACAATTTACCTGTCTACATACAATAATTTTACATGTACTTCATTTTAGCAGTAGAATATATAATTTAAAGTAATTTTATGAAAGCAAACCACAATTATCTAAGATGGTGACTACTGTAACTTATCTTCTTGACGTGTGTTAGAATGCATAGTACAGTACTGTATATAGAAATACTGCAACAATTCAACATGGAAATCTTGGATTTAAAATATGTTTGTAATTTCTCCAATTTGTTTGAAGGACACAATAATTGTACCACAGTATTTTGACGCCAGTGCTTTAGTCCCCTTAGGAAATTACATATTTTGTAGATATTCAACACATAGATCATTAGCTCTATTTAGTATGTAATTCCTTTTAATTGTTACTCGTTCTAGGATGCTTAGAATACTTGTGTCCTTGAAAGGATGAAATTAACTTTGACATGGCTATATTTATGATTAAAACTAGTCGTACCAGTGAACCTCTTCTCAGTCATGGTTAAGGGCTTGTTCCTTAGTATTTTTCAGACTGGTGCCAATAACTCAAACATTTTTTAACCAGAAGTTTTGAAAAAAAATTGAGACAATGTTCAGTCACACAATGCACAATATTCTGGATTTTTTTAAAAATTAAATAAATAAAAAAAATATTTTGCTTAATTTTGGCTCATTTTCATGACAAAAACATGGTACTTTGGGTGACGAAATCTAAAAAACTGTTCGTTATATTGCAACAAAAAAATTCAGCTACAAATTATGACATATTAGTGTCAAACCTGTGGAGAAAAATTTTGATACGAGTATTAGGTAGCAATAAAAAAATATTTTAAAATCATTGCAAAACTAATGAACAATCCCTTTGTGAGTGGCCAAATGTTGATCATCCTCAGTGTACCTGTCTCATTTGGCAGCGGTGTACTACAATATAAGGTATAACTGTAGGGCTCTTCTTATAGAAGGAAAAACATTTGCCAGCTGTTATAAATTTCTTCACGCTAGTCACCAACAACACATTAACATTTTTGGTGTCCGTAAACATTGCAGCTCATTACTTATCATGAATGTAAGATTACAGCCAGCAAAATCAGTCTGTTACATAACAAAGGAGCGATATCTAATCAGTACTGATTTTAGGGGTGTTGTTTTATCTTCTCAGCAAACCAATTTGTCGTTTATCAAAATCCCTTGCTATCAAAAAAATGTCAAGGTTACCCATTATATAAAATAATTTTCAGACAGTATTCAGTGCAACAATTTTAAATACTGTACATATTTTTCATTCTAAAAATGATCAGAATTACACTTGTACCATGTTTTTCCACAGAAGGTATTTGCAGACTTCTGACTGGCATTATTGGCAAGTATTGTAGTTTAAATCACATTTTCAGATAATATACTTAAATGCCAGTGTAGTAAAAACAGAACAACTTCATGCCTCTAGTTGTAAAATTTTTAGCAGTGTATACGAACTAAATGATAATGTTCATGGAGACTGATTTTTGGGAAGTTTTGTATGGCTAAACATTAATAGAATTTTTTTGTCTCTTGACAGTGCCGAGCTTTGCCCACGTAAAGAAATGGAGTTCATTTGAAGTGAATTCTTTCATATTTGTATGGTACCATGCAGAAAATGATGAGCCAACGTGGTGGCCTGAACCTATCCCCGAAATAGAAGAGAAGAAATGGTTATACAGGGGTCGCAATGAGTTCATCATTAACTCTCATATTCAGGTAAACTAACTGATGTTACTACTCAATAACATGATTTTAAAAATGTTGACTGTGGTGGTTGTTGCACATTACCAACATTTACAGGTGTGGTACCATAAAACGGGGTGGATAGTAGCATAATTTTAAAACTACATTTTAATTGTTAATTCTGTTTTTAAGTAGGCAGTTAAAACAGTTCACTAACAATAGTCTTATAGTAATTATAATTTTTTTTTTCAAAAAGTGTCAGCTAGGAATTTATTTATGATTTTGTTTCTAATCACCCCGTTTTACGGTATGTGAGTATATCATCTAAGAATTCAGGTGATAATATGCAGCAAATTTGAGACAAACATTTTTGTCTAGTACTGTGACAGTGTGTGTAAGAGTATTGTATCTATCAAAATAGCTACAAATTAATGAAAAATAATAAATGAGTGAATGACGTCAGATGTAGAAAAACTATTTCAAAACTAAAGTTAAGCCTAACACATTTCCTGTACAAAAATTAACAAATTAAGGAAAAAATAATAATTTTAATAGTTTGTTATCCATCTTAAAAATTATCAATACCCCTACAAATAGATTCTCAAAATTATTTTTGATGTATGTATAGCATGGGGTGGTCGTCTCTACTTAAGTTTCGTAATGAGTTTGCCTTTATGAATTGTTAGAGATAAAAATATATTGACAACTGATAAGCAATCGTACATTTGCTTTTACATTAAAGATAATATTTGGATAAATTACTTTATTTTTGTTTTAAGGTTATTCAAAAAATTAATTTAAGTACTGAATTGTGAGACATCCTACTATTTGCTGTTGAACAAAATCTTTAAACATAAAGATTATTTTTAGTTTATATTGTCACAGAAGTTTTTAATCACTAATTGTATGTAAGAAAGAAAATGTTTAGGCTGTAACCCATCTTGTCATCGTAAATGCTTCCACATAGTACGTCAGTGTTGAGAACTAGCAAAATCTTATCCTGAAATTATCAACAGGACACCAGGGTATGATTAAATATCACATTTTATGGGTACAACTGCTTTGGAATCAAATACTCACGTACATGCAATATAAGACTCGTTTGACTTGCTCTGCACTTGCCTTGCACTGCCTTGGTGCAAATAGCAGGTGGTGATATTTAATCGTGGCTCTATCACATTATAAACAGGATGCTAACGTCTGCTTTGTATTCACTGCTTTCAGTGTTGTAATACTTATCTAAATACAATAGGATCTGTTCAATTATTAGAATAGTCCCAATCTAAGTTTTGAAAAAAAAATAAAAAAATAAACTATAGACGACAAGAGTTTGACTTGCCAGTAGTAATATTTAGTATTCACTTTCATTTATAATTTTTCATTCTCATGAAAGCATTTACAGTATCTTTCATTGTTAAACCAAATGTTTTAACCCAGTCATAATATACAGTACACTGTCAATGTGTCTGTCTCCACAGTTTTTCTAATTTCTCGACCGTCCCTTTCCTACCTTCATAACAGACGACACTGGGTGGGTGTAATACATTGTCTTACAATTATGCCACCTGTACTTTTGTGTCTTAATTTATTTATTATATTGAGACATTAGTTTTTGTTAGCGTATTTGAAAATGAGATAAGTTACAAATATGGGTATAATTATTTGGGTGGAGGAGGGGGGGGGCAGGGATAAAATGCAATTCCAAATTATTTTTGGACTGTGCCTCCCACATCCTGTGTTCAGCCCATTCATGCTGAAAATTTTTTATCTTAATGCATAATTCTTCACAAGTGCTGTGTACAAGTGAACTAAAGAGGTGGCCTTCAAAAGATAAATTCAATCAATACAGTGTATAAATTTTTAAAATAATACATTTTCATCGCAGCCTTGTGAAGGCTACGTAAGAAGTGTAAGTAAACCAACTGACACATGCACAGTTGCATTGAGGTAGGTTGTAGCAAGTGATGATTGACACACAAATAATGGAATAAATTATGTTTCCAAGTTTTGTCCACTGGAACACATGTTGTGGATGCAACATATTGGGTCCACTTGTGCTATGAGAAATCTTGCATTCGTCTCTCATCTGTCATAGTGGGGTTGGTGAATTATTCAAGAAGAGTTGAAGTGAAGGCTTGGCTAGTCACAATAAACCAACCGCAAGTCATCTTCTAATCTGAATATGAAAATGAATTGGGCAGATGATCCAGCAGTGACACATACTAATATGATTCATGGGAAGCGTAACACAGTTCCTGAATTTTAAAAGCCCTATACTTTACATTGGTTTTATAAATCCTTTTTTTAAGTTGTTATTTTTAATGGTTGCCACATTTTGTACATTTAAAAACAGGTCTGAAAAGTGCTCAGTGGTTACCGATATTAACTTTTTTCCCCCCACAAATTAATTTAGAGTTAAAAAATGGATTTTTGAAATTGTTGAATTATCGCTTGACAAATACAATTGAATGTAAAATTTTCTGCATTAATAATTTACTTTATATCCCTAAATTTTGAGAAATGTAATCACAAGCAAGAGCACATGTAACTCTTTGAATGGCCAGTAGTTACAAATCGCTTAAATCTGTTAAGATAAAAATAGCATCTCATAATGACTAAACTGTAAAAAGTTAGGTTTTGTTTATTGTATCTAAAAGTAACTACAAAAATGAGTAGGTTTAAGATTAAAAAATTATTTGATTGTACTTTATATTAAGCATACCGAGAGTTCCTGGGACTTATAAACCTACTTAAATTTTCATATTGGTCGAGGTAATTTTTAAGTCACAGCATGTAACTCTTGAACATATGAAACCGTAAAACCGTCATTAAGGTACTTTTTAATATCTTTCAAGTATGATACAGTCTTTATATGTTACATTTTCAAAATTTCTTTCCAACTAGTGCGGAACATTAACTGCAGCACATTGGTTAGTTTGTCTGTACTCCTTTCATTCTTAGCCAAGTTCTGACAAAGTTGCACCAGGTTAGATATTACTAATTGGCTCAATTTGTTCTGCCTGCCAACATATTATTTCTAACTGACAAAACTGGTTTTAGTATAAAGAAAAACAACATGCACTAGTAATAAAAACTGTATCGTGTCAAAATTTTGAACATGTTAACAATACACAAAGGTGAAAATTGTATAAAAACATTAACAAATATTTATTCCATGTAAGATTACAGTGTATTTCAGTACTCACTTGCAATTATCAAGCCATGACCTGTGATAGGGATTCAAGAATTCTGGTGCACACGTAGCAGACACAGTGGCCAACAGATTGAGTGATAAGTAAAATTTATTAATTCCTCTTGGATTGTTTGAAATTGTTTGAGCAGTGAGATAACTCATAACTTCAACTGTATTAACGTGTTGTCTACTAACCATAATTTTACCAGCAAACTTAACTATGTTGTAGACTGTGTTTGCAATGTGTGCTAATATTATATACAGTATTTTGATAAAAATCTTCGTTTTAATGAATGGGCAGGCAAAATAACTTGGCAGTCACCAGCAAAACTAAATACCGTAAAACAGGGTGAATATGATTGCTGGGGTGGATAGGATATGTGCTTTAGAAAATATTTTTTCCTTGATAGGTAAATTAGTACTGTTAACACGTAGTTTGATTGGAACATAACTTCTACAAAGAAAACTTGTTGCCGAGAAATTTGTTTCAAATTTTGATCCTATTCACCCCGTTTTACGGTACTTGTTTATTCTAAAATTTGGCTATGAAGTGAACAGAGAATAATCTTTTAGTTTTCAGTGATAGAAGTCTGGTGACAAGAATTTTCACTGCAACAAATGGGGTACTTTAATAAATTTACAAATAATAAGAACTTGATGATTGGTAAACAGCATAATACGTGGTCTTGAAACAACACGAGAATTTACGCAAGGGGCTCAGAAAAATACTGTATTTGAAATGATTCAGTGTAATCTGCTGTATAGTCTGTTGTTTTCTATCACCACAGTCTCATTAAGACTTATTTTTTAACTTATAGTGTTTAGCAAAGTTGTCTAGTCCCCACAAATGGGTTCTTGAAATTCGAGTTCTGTTTGTGGTTGAACGGCTGCAGTATAGTGTATTTATATTTTGCTATGGTTTGCAGCTTCATTAATTTTAAAACACATCAGCGTGAAAGTATTTGGTCTTTGAATACAGTTAGGTAAAATAAATTCACTTTTGACAAACTTTTTAATAATATTTTAAATTCTATAAGCAGTATTTCTTGAGAAAATGTTTGTATTTAATTTTGGCAAATTTCTCTTGTTCTGATCCAGAAAAGCTGTTCGCTAAGGGATAGCAAATACAGTATTGCCTTAAACTACAGTACATGTATTTTTAATATGTACAATAAATTCTTAAGAAAATTAAGGGTTGGCAATATCCCCTTTCAACAATAGTATAATATGTACAGTCAAACCCTCTTAAAAAAATTTACTGTTACAGTGCTTGTTAAATAATTTTGTAGTTTTGCACTTATTGCAAAAGTGAAATTTAAACCTCCTGAACTGTCTCGACCAAAACCATGAACGCAAATCAATAGTCAACCGAGTATACTCGGGTAGCAACCTCACTTTCGTACTCCTTGTTGTTTCGCTCGAGTTTAGTCTTATCTTGCATGTTTACTGAGGTAAATTGTATACGGAATTACAGTCTGCACGGGAAAAAAATTTCAGATATCGAGATGTCGATTATGCTTTGGTGTTACGCCACTAGAGCGCAGCTGTAAAATGTTGCTTTTTACTTTAATTGCATTCTGGAAAAAAAATTATTTTAGATGATAACGCCTTGTGCAAGTTTATGTTAAACTAACCGTGTTAACACTACACAGGAACATTTTTTTCCCCGCTGTTTTACTTTGTTCATTTTTGTATACACTAGTATTTGCAGTTGCTGTTCAGATGTGTTATGTGTTGTACATTGATATGAATTGACTGGCACAAGTGGCGTACATTTCGGCACAGATAATGAGCACAGTATTTGAGATTTTTTCTGTATGTTTTTTGATATGGTTCTCATGACGAGACCAACAGGTATGTGCAACAAAGCAACTGGAAAAACACAAGCGTAAATTAACTTTATGTTTTCTTTGCTGTCGTGATTTTGTAGAGCATTGTGTGGAAGCCTCATTTTGAGCTAAACTGATCTTCAAATTCATTTCTAACAACACCAATATTTCCAAAAATTATGACCTACAGATGTTTTGGTTTGTTGAAGCAATTTTTTCATTTCTTTGACGAGACACATCCATATTCGAAGCTGCATAAAATCCGGCCTGTTATTTTGGACCTAAATGAAAAATTCTAAAAGTTGTACACTCCTGAAACAGGCATTGTTATTGATGAGTCTGTCTTACTGTACAAAGGTAGGCTACAGAAGAAGCAGTACATTTCCTCAAAAAGGTAACATTTTGGAATACAAATCTTTTGCTACGCGAGTCCGCCAGGGGCCATGTGTGGAACATGCTCATTTGCACAGGGAAAGACATACTATACTACTAGATGCAGCATATCATGATATCCCAAAATCCTCCTAAATAGTTAGGACATTGATACAGCTTTTACTGAATAAAGGTTCTTGTGTGTCACTGGATAACTATTATTCATCGCCTACATTAACTGACTGTTCGCTAATCGTATTGTTACGTATGGGTACAGTACGACTTTCAAGGTAAGATATGCCAGAAAGTAGTAGTATCTAAGCTCACAACTGCACATACCGTGACAGTTCGGAAAGCTGGGAAGGAACCAGTGATGAAGCAAGAAGATGTGGAGTCCTACAACAACACAGTGGGAGCGGGAGGTGTTGATCAACATCTGGAAAATTACCCTGTCTCGCGGAAAAGGGGAAAAATTTACAAGAAATTTTTTCAGGATTGTCAGGGAATCTGCATTTTCAATACTTTCTTGCTTTATTCAAAAAATGGAAGGCAAAAGTTTCAGGTTAGCTCTTGTTCATGAAATATTTGATAAGTATCACTTGACTGACATTTCACCCAAATATGCTGGTCGGCTCGGACCATCACCTGCTCCTCTGCGGCTAACAGAAAGGCATTTTCCGAAGTCATACTGCCTACAGAGAAGAAAGAAAAGTCGACCAAACAGTGTGGTATGTGTATCCATGTGAGATATGCCAATGGCAACGAGATACTACTTTCCAGATTGTAATGTACCGCTATGTGCAACGCCATGCTTCTGGGTTTATCGCACAGCACAAATCATCTGAGAAGGGAGACTATAAACATTATGTGCTTGCAGTTATATCTCTTAGTTGGGAAAAATTATAATTCACATGGAAGATAAGTATATTAATGTGGAAATTGGCAGTTTTGACTTGAATATAATAGATTTTGGATTTACCAGCATGCAATAAAAAATTTTACTGTTACTGCTTACATGAATATATGAATATTTTTTTTCTTGATTTTTGTGGGTTTAGTAATATTTACTGGATTAAGTATTTCTGATTCTGATTGACCAATTCACGTGACTGAATATTCAAATAAGTTATTTTTTATAGTATTTACTAAACTTGCATTTTATTTTGTTTTGTAACGTATAAATTTATTAGATTCAGCTAGAGAGACAATTGGATTATGATTTATGTAATTCATCTAAATGAACAAGCAAATCAGTTTATTTAATTTCTATAAAATTTAGTAGAATTTATGGTAATGAATTAATTCTTCAGAAACAAAATGCAAGAATGTTGGGTACTTCTTCACATAATTTATGTTAGTGAATATGTGAATCAGTTATCCCCCCCCCCTCCCTTCCTTCAAATATTCTGGTACCGTACATCAAGAAATAACATACAATAAGGACATTTCTTACTGAAAGAAAGATGTAATTCACTGGAATTACTGTACAAATTCACTACTTTTCCATGTAATTATAAAAATTGTGATTGCATAATTCTGTATATGAAGCAATTATGGAGGTGTGTTGTCATAAATAATATATATATTTTTCATAACCAATTTAGAATAAAAATTAATAAGCAAGTTTTTTTCTCTTCAAATTCACACACTGCCCGAGTATACTACTTGGGTGAGGACTACAACACAAATACCTGTGATATCAAATGATGATGTGTCATGATGGTTTCTGGTTGTCAGTAATGTCAGAGTATACTCGGGTGACACTTTTGACCAGTATTCAAAAATTCATAACTTATAAAACATAAATACAAAAAAATGTATTGTACTAGGTTTTACATCCCTTGGTAATTTTTGGAAAATTTTTATATAAGTAATGAAACTGTTAAGGGGTTAATAAGTTTAGAAAACCCAGGCAAACACAATATTTTTCTGTCCAATTATAAAAATTTTAAACAGATATATATATATATATATATGTGTGTGTGTGTGTGGGTGTATGTATGTGTGCGTGTGTGCATGTGTGTGAGCGTGTGTGCACGCGTGCGTGCATGTGTGTATATATATATATTTTTTGTGCTCGTTGGTACCAGTGTCATCTTGCTGGTGTAGATGTGTAGGTACAGCTGTCTACGAGGAAGCTTTAACAGGCTTGAGTGAGTGGTGGCTTTGTGCAGTGAGAGAGGTCTCACATCAACTTGGAAAAAAGTAGGATTTATTTTTCTTCCATACTGTAGCCAGTCACACCAAATAATCTCTAGACACGTCTGCTCATGTCTCACATAGTGTGTACAGCAAAATCTCTTTATAAAGGAACATGAAAAAAACCAGAGAATTATGTACGCTATACTAAAACATCTTTGAACTTAACACATTGTACATTGTATTAGGTTTATAGAGGTATTTTAATTTATGTTTTATAATAAGAAATTCTTTAAACTGAAGTTCTTTATAATGAAAATTCATTGTATCAATAATCATACCTCATTTCCTCCAAACTACAGGTTGCCATTATGTACATGTTGCAGCAGAGGGAAGTCTTGAGGCCAGGCATGACCACAGTTGCTGGAAGTTTCCATACACACCACTTACTCTTGATCAACACATGTCTAGTTCCTGCCATTAGGGCATCTCTTCTATGTCACTACTTCAGAAAAGGTTACACAGGAATCACAAGCTTCTTTTGGCTGGGCTGTCATTGATCACCGAGTTTAAAGTAAGAGGTTCAGAGTTGTCCACGAGACAGCCCAGAACTGTGTATCGTACAAGCAAATTACTAGCACAATAAATAAATTCTGATTACAGCTAATTAGTTAGAGTACATCAGCAAAAACTTAGGTACAGTATGAGGAGAAGACATAAGTTGAATAAATAAAGTTATGGGTCGTAACCACAGACATGATTACTAATGATGTATGCATCCAATGGAATTTTTTGAAAGAAGAGTAAAGGTAAGAAAATACCTGGCATCTTAGCAGCTAGAATATAAATTTGACTTTGCTAGAAACATGATGGTATTAAGACCCTCTATATGCATGTACGCCCATGAGTAAAAAATGCTGCAAGGAATAAGGAATACACCACATCCCAATATACTTGTACAATGGCACTTTTAACATGAATATAAGAATTAAACTTATAATAAAGGTGAACTTTTGACACCCACTGGACCACTGAAATACCAATGAAAACTTTTGTGTGGTAATATTAAGAGATCCTCTAGTGATTAAGTATGATTTACATACTAAACTGTAAATATGTACAGACATTGCACTATGTTGTCTTTGTTAATGCAGGAAGTGCCAGAGAATGGTGGAGATGTGGCCCACTTGTCTTCCGTGCATGGTCCATGCATTCTGAACGGCAGTGATCTCCGATTCAACCGCCTGCTGTGGCGGTTCACACACCATGAATGGGATGCCAAGTGGGATGCAAATGAGGAGCCTGGGAAGACTCATACTGCCACCATGCACCTCAAGCATGAGATACGCTTCTTCAACAAAATTGGCATCATCAGTATGGATGTGCGTGCACAACAGGTTAGTCCAATTACATCATACTTGCTGGTTTTGTCATTGTCCATCCCACCATCATTCCCTCAACCTTTCCTTTTGTCAAAGAAGAAAAAATAAGTTCAACACACATTTTCTAGTCAAATATTAGGCTCTTATAGCTGACCATGAACCAAATCCAGTACGTAGGTATTGTAAGGTAGTTGTTAAGATCTTTAGTTGTATAGGACTACAGTATGTACTTAACCTGATTTCTCTCTATGTAGTTCTGAACTGTAATGCAAAGCAGCAAGCAGGCAAACTGGTGAAGAGAAAACTGTATTATGTTCTGATAGGGTGTACACACAATTTTAAACCAAATTAGTTACAGTGAAACATTTGTAACTAAATCCCGCTAATCCAAACTACTATAACTGGGATCACGGCTAGTTTGGATAGCCAGATTTTCGGACAAACCAAAATTATTCCTACGACACACTTGTGAGGAGAAAATAAGATGGCATAAGAATTTATATGGGATAGTTTCTGCGTTATACTGTACTGAAATTTTAGCATTTCGACCATGCAATATCCCGAGGTAAAAAAAATTTACTTACAGAAATTAGACTTTGTATTTGTTATTAAGTATGATTGTACCTAATACAGGTAACTGCGGTGGTCAATGGGTCAGACCTCTCGCCTCCAACCTCGGCAATCCGGGCTCAATGCCAGATTTTTCACATGGAAAAGTGACCAACATTGCAGGCAAGTTTTCTCAGGGAACTCCCGCTTCCCCCGCCTCTTTCATTCTGTTTCTTCTCCATACTCCCATCATCTGTCCTCAGCCATTCTTCAGGCTGGCGGGCAACAGGCTTGACTCGCTAGTTGAGTAGTGGGCCCAATCTTCATCCAGACCTTCTCTCATTCACCCCTGCCAGAAGGTGGGAACACGTGGTGGATTTCATTTATATTACCTAATACACTTGTGTGGATTATCCATATGTTCCTATTAGGATTATACTGTACATATAAGTTAATTTAATTTACTAGTAATTCAGAATTGTTGTATTTAAATTATAAGAAAATATATGGGACTGTTTTTGGTAAACTGTATAATGAGTGATGCAATCATTGTTAATGTAAACTTGTTATATGCAGTCACAGGCAACGTACTCTTTCAAAGGTTGGTTTCGAAGGAGCTTAGTTTATCATGAACCATTTTTGTGTCAACCATTAGAATTTAAGTTTAATTTTAGTACAATATTTTCTTAATATATACTGGACAAAATGGCTTCTGGCAGAAACAATATATTAAAAAGCTTGCTGAATAGTAGCAGCAAAACACTGCATGGCAAAAAAAATACTTTTTGCATAACTTTTTGTTTTTGTATGTCTTCCAGCTCCCTTTGTCTAGCTCTCACATTAGCTAATTTAGAGACAATTGGAGACTTCCTACAGTCACAAGTTTTCTTCACAAACAATATTAATGCAGGTATAAATTTTGTATACACCTCAAGCATAGAACTATGATATTAGTATAATGTAACTTGCATATCTTAAAATATTTGTGTATTTTTTTATAATAAGAGAAAACTGGTGTACATACGCAGATGTTTTTTTTGAACATGTATTATCATACATATTTCTTATGCACTATGTACAATTAAATACATTGCACTAAGAGTTAAAAAAAATTGTATTTTATTTCAAAAGACACTGTAAATGACTGATGGAATTCAAACTTTAAGAATAAAGCAAACTGGACAATAAAACATTTACAGAAGTATAAACAGCACAACACCTATTGCATTCCAGTACTGAGATTGAGAAACAGAAACAAGCAACAAAGCTGAGAGCATATTTTTGTTTGCATTTTTAGAATAATAAAGGACACATGACCTGGTTTAATATACTATGAATTAATCTATTTACTAATACACAATGTAATATTGATTTTTCCTTTGTCAGAATACAATTAATGTTTTTAAAAGAGCAGTTTACAAGAAAAAATAATTATATTGAATGGAAAATTTGGAAGAGACAAATAAATAAACAAACTTTATCAACTTAGATTTTGTTTGATGTTTTACAGATTGGGCCTGCATATGTTGAACTATACTTCACAACATCTGTGGGAAATATGATTTTTCTCCAGTGCATAACACCAATAGAACCAATGATGCAGAAAGTCATCCACCGACTGTACTGCCCCAAACACTTGTACCTGTATGCGACAATTGCAATGTGGGGTGAGAGTGTAATGGTAAGTGAACTTTCTGTATGCTACATTTTAATGTGAAACTTCATACACCATCACCTCTCTCTGCATTCGACCCTACCAATCCTCACCCTCTTGCCTCTCTTCCCTCCCCACCCGATCCTCTTTCCCCCTACCACCCACTTGACTCTCTCTACCCCTACCTCCCAACCCAACCCTCTCCCCCATATTCTGGTCCCCTTCTCCCCTCTCCTACCAACTCCTCCCCCACCCTCTTCTTGGCTCCCTGCCCCCCTCCTCTCTGTAGGCCCTTGTAAAGTATTCAGCTAGATGCAGGCCCTGGCATGAACATTGTGTTGTCCCGACCTTATTCACCTTTAACTGCTCTTACGACCTTGTTATTAAAGAGCCGTAAAACTGTTTTCCCAACTTCCTACCTCCCCAACCATATTTCCCTAATATATCCTCTCTCAACACACCACCATTTTTTTTCTGAATCCCCTCCTTCCCAACACAGTACCACCTTTCTGCAACTCCCTCTCTTTCACCACCTTTCCCAAATCCTTCCCTTCTTAATACTTCACCAGCTTTCCTCACCCACTCAACACGTCACCACCCAACTCATCCTTTCAAAAAAAAAAAAAAAAATCCCACCTGTATACATTCTTTCCCCATGTGTACCTCTCTCCCTACATATACACACCCACCACCTCAAACCCCTTTCCCACACATTTTTGTAAGTAATAAGTGTAAATGCTAAGATTAAATTTAAAGTAATTTTTGGTGTACAATTCAAGATACGAAAACATTCTCACCAAGTTTTCATGTCTGCAACATAACATTGGGTTCTAAAAAACTATACCACCTGCAATTTTCTATGCTGTTTCAAAAACTTGTAGCACAATGTGGCTGTTGTTGGTAGGAAATCCAGCACATTAATGCTCTGAATGATGCTAACCCTGAAACTATTACAATGAAGTATAATTTATGTATGTACACAATGGCGTGTATAAATTTTGAATTGTGTGTTTGTCTAGTTTGAAAGGGACATAATGGTGTGGAACCATAAAACTTACATTGAGAAACCTCTGCTGGTGAAGGAAGATCGTAACATTGCTCGACACAGGCGCTGGTATAACCAGTTCTACTCTGAGCACAGCCCACGCTTTCAGTTCCGTCAAGAGACACTCGACTGGTAACCTCTACTAAGGAAATGACGATTTTAAATCAGAAAATCAACTGTAAATAGAGTACAAGTGACAGAGAACTTTAAACATAAAATAACACAAACCTGCATTAACACTACTGAGTTTCAAAATTGTAGAATGCTAGAAGTTTAAGTGAGTTATAATAAGCGGTTACTTTAGTGAATGTGAATGGTTGAGCATACTAAAGTTTTTAATGAGATTGTGAATCTGCTTTTTGATTCTCACAAAAAGAGAGGTTTAATATTTTATGTAAATGTTGCTAGTGTGCTTGTGATTTCTGTAGAATCCGCATTAGGTTTTCTATTCTTATTCTTGAAAATACTGTGTTGGTCTATATTGCATATTAATATAATGTTTTGCATCTAGAACCGTATTATTTTGTAAATAATATAGTATTACGGAGACTAAAATTTTCAGTACCTGAAGCAATATTTGTTCATACATGGTATCAGTTGTATTATTATACATTTAAAAAAAAGACTGTTCCCAGGATAAATTCCTTTATGTAACTCTACATTCTATTCTATGTAATACTACAATGATAAAATGAAGAGAAACTATTTTGTGTTCTAATGTAACATTTTGATGGAAAGCACAATTACTAATCTTCATTTCCTTTTTCTAATATTGCAAAAAGTATAATTTTTATCCCGCTTCACAATGAATCTCATGTTCAAGCTATTTTTCATCCAAAACAAAACAATTGTAACCTTAGGATTTTTATTACAATTCTTAACTTTTCATACGAGCTGACACACACGCATGAAGACAACGAAAGGGAAGCTGGTTCACTAAACCTTTCAGTATTAATACAGTTACCTCGACGCAGATAAAGCATTCTTACTTTTGACTAGACGGTGATCTTTATAAAATAGAGGGAGGAAAAATTACCTAATTTTTGCCCTTATATCATACATGCTAGGAATAACTGAAAGTTACGTTTCACGTGCTTAGAAGCTGAATATGGTCGACGAGTTCACTCTGTGATATTTAAGAAATATTTTGGAGGATAAATGGATGCTGAATGATGCTATACTGTAATTTCATCAATACACTTTCATAATATTGTCCATACCGTATAAGAAGTACATTATTTGACAGGTTATAAAAAAGTAGGGCAATGTAAACAAAAACATTATGTTTCCTTCCACCACCATGTGCTTTCCAGCTGACAATCAAAACATATCAACAGATAAGGTATAGTATCATTGCAATAGAATCCAAAGTGTGTTGTGATTTTCTTTTGGTTATTTTTAGATCTCAGACAAGTAAGGTAATTTGTTTTCAATACTGGCTGCACAAGCCTTTAGGGTTATGTAGGCAATCTAAATGGAAAGTGATTTCATATTGCAGCTTCTTCAGTAGTTCAGTTAATAGAACAACTCAAAATTTTACATAATTCATTGTATATTTTCCTAGGTATGCTCAAAACTGTAACATTTAATGGCATTACAAAAAAACTTGTATGGGTAAATTATCTATTTTTTATTTCAACTTGACACCTGAAAAGTTTAAATAATAGTAGCTTATTTGGTTACAACATACTGAAGTTGCTAGAGCATACGACATTGTAAATAAACATCTTTAACTGAAAAAAAAAAAATAAAAAATATATATAATAGGCCTACATGAAAGCATTAATTCAATTATTTTTCTTGTTGCGTTCAATTTAGTTCTGCACTATAGCCTAAAATCATAAAGTAGTAGTTGAAGTTTCATGTAGCAGACTATTGAAAAAACTTACCTTTTGTGGGTAGAGCCTACCTTCGAAATATAGGTGTTATTATCAAAGTTGTGCAACTCACAAAACTTAAAAAAAAAAAAAAAAAAAAACTTGTCAGCATATTATTTTGTAGACTACATAGCAAAAATTTGCACTCTCACAACCTAAACGGAAATAATATATAAACAAAAAGAGTAAGTAATAAACAAACATGGGTAGGACTAATTTCCCAAATCAGCTTTAAATCTTTTGGTAACACAAATGATTAAACACATGCACTTTAATAGCCGGGAAATACATAGGTTGAAGTTTTCTGACCTTTTTTTTTGGTAATATGTAGACCTATACTTTAGCAGCTGACAGGCACAAAATATAACGTGGACTTCATATTAAAATATACCACTTACTTGGTGTACATATTATAAAAACACTGATATTTTCGTACAAAAATAATTCATTGAGTCGGCGACTTGAAAAAGCATGTTTACATATATGCCTACAATAAGAACCGTACAAATATACATAACACAAATTCCGTTAAAATAAAAAGTAGGTAAAATTTTTTATTGTCTATAGCACTTTTCTCTGGAAGAATTAACTGCTTCTTACTTAGCGATTGTTTTTGTAGACATGCCACAATGCTGAAAAGCTGAAAGTTTTTCCAGTTCCCTCTTCCGAAATGCGTCTTAAAATATCCCGTTGTCGTTGGCGATTACAGGCCATGTATTTCAATTCCTGCATTGCAATATATTAAATATATGCACAGAATTTATAATAACACCTTAAAAGAAAATACAGAAATTACAAACGCACATGGTCACGAAACACGAACACACGAGAAGCTTATGTAATGGCGTCCTTTGTTTGGTTGCCAGTACAGGTCTGTTGATAACGGTGCGGTTGTTTGTAAAATAGTTATAGAAATCACGCAGTTTGAATAGAATAAAATAATTATCTGACTAATGCTGGATACATAACCGTGTTAATATATTACTGTTCCTCCAAAGCGCTTGCTTATTTTTCACGTATAATACACACTATTTTCAATGTCGGCGATGGAAGTTAACCGATTTGTTGATCAGGGCTGCCACTACTGCTTCAATAGGTCATACGATCACGTCCTATTGTTTTAAATGGTATGTTATTCTACCACGTGTTAAAATATTGGTAGCATCGGCTGTCAAAATACGGAATTCTTACATTGGATATACAGTACATTACCCTAAGCCAGAGTGCATCTCGTGATTATACTGTCAACAAGTGCTCAGCTACCATATTACTAGACCATGACAAGTTTGCAGCCAGACAATATGTGATTTCCTCCCTCACTCTTCCCCCTGTCATTCACAACTGGGGTTGAGGGGAAAGAAAGCTCTAAGTTGTGAATGGCCAGCATAGAACAGGACATAAAAATGGCATGGTTACTCAATAAGATCCTTATTACTATGAAAAAAAAAGTGTGTGTCGTTAACGTCTCGTTAACAGCGAGGTCGTTAAGGATGGTGACACACAACTTTGTACAATAACAGGACTTGGGAAAAGTCTGCCACGCCCTTTGTAAAGGTACCATCCCAGCATTCCACAGGAGCAATTTCAGGAAAGCATTGAAAACCGAAATCAGGAAGGCTGGAGACAGGAATCAAACCAAAGTCCCACCCAATGTGAGTCCTAGTTGCGCCATCTCGTTCTTTGATACTATAAACAACAGGTTTAACCTTATACACAAATCAGTACTTGTTTCCAGCAGCCAAGCTCTATGGGAGCCTACGATCACAAAATAGCAAATCTAATTATCGTAAGAGTATTCAATTTTCTAATACCATACTACGCTAGCTACAGTACTTGCTTGATAATACGTGGTAGTTCTTCACATACGTGTAAAATGAGGTAATAGCTTTAGGGGAGTGGGTGGGGCAGTCTCTGCAACATTTAAGCATAAACTGTGTTACATTTTCAGCTGTCATACCCGTGACACAAATAAACTATGAATTGTGTTGTGCTCACAATTTTTGTCTCGCTTATTTTGTCTCAATGCCTATTGGCTGAAAAATAATTTTGTCATGCTGTATCATGTCACATCTGCATAAACAGGAAGGCGTAATAACAAAATTATACAGAAATTAAAAAAAGGCGCTGTGAGTGGTGAAAAACTGCACGTACCTGGAAAAATACAGTGAAAATTTGTAAAAAGTTCTGCATGCATGCTGACTTAAGTGCTCAAGTTTTGAGGGTAGTATATTTCCCACATGTAAAGGTCATTCGTGCTGCCTATTACAACAAAAAACCTTCCAGAAGACTGCCTGTACAAACTACCATGAACCATACTCTTGCATTCACTTTCTTTAAACACACAACTAACACAAAAGACAAAGATAGAGACAAGCACTATGTCTACGTTCATGCATAACCATCCGTGATAATACTGTTTACAGTCCCATTAAACAAATTATGTACTGTAAATGCTAAGTTTTATGTTACAGTGTTTAAAGTACAGGATAAATAATCAATTTGTCAAAGAAGTATTGTTTTCCCATAAAGTGGTATGCAAGTTTGTGTACTGAAAATTTTGGTACTTTGTTTTTATCGCAAATCTTTGTCCTTTAACACTTAATGATAATTTGCTTTATACTTGAGTAACTAATGCCCGAAATGCAATGGAATGTATTATCAGACATGCCAACTTTACAAGAAGAGAATCAAAAACACACCTACTATATGTTAATCTTAGTGTAAATTGCATGCAGCAAGGTTTTAAACATGTACAGCAAAGCTGAGTCAAGAAATATTTCAAGGGACAAAAATTTTTTAACTTGCTAACAAGGAAAACTAGAAAGGGTCAAATTACTCTATTCCTTGTCGTACTTAAAATTATTCAATCTTACTAGGTTAAAAACTTAAGTGGGAGCTTCTTAAGAGAGTTTTACTGTATTTCACATTCATCAGAACTAAAATCTGTTACATACGTTTTACAAATACAGAATAGTATTTCAGCAATATAGTTATATTTAAATTTCCTTGTATGAAATAACGGGTGTTTAATTTACCTGCCACATCAAAATACATCCTATGTACACCACCATTCTGTCACTGTCCGTGGAAGAAAGCTACTGTTTATCTTACAAATGTAATTTGTACTTGGCTTGTACAACTTATTCATTGCGACCAACTGCTGAATTCCCAGCTAAAACTTGTACTGTCAAAAATTCAGTTATTTAAATATGAAATATTACTAGAAATTATGTTTATGTGGGTTAAACTAGTTTCTCTGTAATTCCTGGAGGGAGAAAAAAAACTTTAGGCCTAATTGATGAATGTGGAATTTTACAACTTCACATAAAATCATAAAACCCTTACAATTTCTGTGAAATTTGTAAGTAAATTGTAAAAGCTGGCAAGTCTGTATTATTGTTCAGAGTTATAGACTATTGTAAATACATATTTTAAAAACAAGTAAAACAGTAATACTAGATGCAGTATATATTTTACAAGTTGACAAATACAAGCAATTTAACTGTAAGTTCCTTTAAGAAAATGTTTTTTTTTTTTTTTTTCATGTGCCTGACACCAGATGGAAATCTGTAAAACATGAGCAGCTGTAGTTTTACAATTATACAAACTAAACATTAATAAGATATTATTTTGGTGAAACTTATTTTAATTTTATTGATTTGTATGTGCTACAGTGGGCTGTTATTGGTCCAACACCTTCTAAACTAATGTATGTTTATCACTTGCTCCAACATATGGTGCTGTTAAATGTGAATATAATTAAGAATATTTTAAGGAATCAATTTTTTTATTTAGAGATTTAGTTTGTAGACGTTTGTTATATTTCTAGTACTTAGTTTGTAGAAATTTGCTTCCATAGTACTGTATGTACAGTATTGTTGCCTTGCCAAGAAACTGAATTATATTTCGATAAAAAAAATGTAACCAGTCTAGTAGTCTTTTTTAAACTATTGGGGTTTGCTGACATTTCAGATTAATACCACTTGTACTAATACAGACTGATCAGTAAAATATACACTTGCCATTTAAAGCTACTACTCGACCACGACAACTAGTCCCGCGGGCAAAATGCGAACTACCGCTGTGTTGACCTTGACGACCGGGCGCAACTGGTGTGGCGCACCACAGCACCGGTCATAATACTGTGGCACAGGCAGGTGGCTAGATTTTCGCCGCTACGTCTCCACTGACCGTGTGCCATGAACTCATGTCAGGCGCAGCACATTTCCC